>JANHFX010022449.1:0-31252 GCA_027560015.1 Chloroceryle amazona | reverse complement strand
AGTGCTGGTATCAACTGTAGTATGGAAATCAAACTCCAGTTCTGGCAGCCCAAACTTCCCCCAGCCCGTCCCAGAATTAATCCACCTCTTCATTACACCAAACTACCCCAACACACCTCGGGCGGGCGGGCCCCGGGCCCGCCCCCACGCCGTAGCCGCAGCCGGCTCCTTGCCCAGCTTGCTCTTCCAAGACTCGGGCGCGAAGCCATTTTATATAATGCAGTCAGCACGCTTACGTGTTGGCGGAGGCGCAGACCTGCCGTTTCGAGAGGCTGCTGGCAGAAATTGTACATCTCCGACTCTGGCAGATGATGTGAAAGTGAGCGTGGCAGATGGGCAGCTCTTGGTCGCCGCGTCGAGCAGGCAGGTGTGTGCGCCAAGAGAGATGGTGCGGAGGCACAGTCGGACGTGGCAGGGTCCTGCCTTGACGTTCCTGCATACTCCGGAAAACAAAACCCATGCCAGCTTCACCGAACTGCAGAGGCCAGAAACGCCGCTCCTTCTGAACACGCCTTCCACATTGCTCCAGCTGCCTTCGGCAAAGGGAGCGGGACTCGCTGTGTCCGTGGCAGTCCGGAACCACAGAAGGGCTGTGAAGTTGTTGGCAAAGGGTGTGGCTGAAACCAAGCAGAAGAAATGCTCATTTCTCTCCTCGTTTTTTTCGGTCTGGCCTTATTAGTCCTCAAGTTAGAGTTTCACGAATGGCAGTGTCCATCCGGATATGTCTTAGAGTGCCTGAAGGCTTCAAAAAATGACATCTGTGAAGGCATCATCAACATATAATCAAGTTCCTGTGTGGGGAGTAGGTAAATTGGTTGGAAAGCACTATGTAAAGTTATGACTGAGTGAGATCAAAGAAAAGGAAATTCTTGTCTCTGCTTGACTGCTTTCTGCACAGCGAGCCATACAGATTCCCTGTGTTCCATGAGTGCTTGGGCCCAGGCCAGTGGTGGGGGACAGGGTGGTGGGACAGGCACTGGCAGAGATCCTTCAGCTGTTCTGTGGCACTCCTGGCAGCGCAGCGGCCTGCACACTTGTAGTTTGTGGGGTCAGTCTTGGTGTTTCCCCTCCCTTACAACTAGCAGGAAAAGGAAAATTCACACAAGGAGGAAAAAGGGCTGTAAAATTCAGGGCTATATCCTACTTCGTGAAGCTAGTTTTAAACCCAGGGATCTTTGCTAACTGATGACTGGGACATGATTTGAACTATCAGGGGTTGTTTTTCCTAGTTTTTAAGACATTTTTATAGACATTTTATAGGAAGGAAGAAATTGCAATGGCAGGGCACGCAGGATGTAAGACTACAATACACAAGTATAGAAGCCATATAAGTGTGCAGTATACAAGCCCTTCCAAACATAGGAATGGGTACAGTTTGCTGCTTCCCATCTCCATGTCATTGCAGAAAATGATAGGTATATGTTACATATTCTAGGGGACAGGTATATAACAAGTTTATAAATTGTTGGTTTCAAAGAGAACTGACTGATTTGCCTGTGTGTGGCAGGTGGCTGATGTTAGACATACATAGAGTAGTGCAAGAATTACAGGTGGAGGAAAGATATCACAGAGAGTTTCAATGTAACCCTTGAAAGCTTTGTTTGCTGTGGTTTGGTGGTGTTTTTGCAGAAGAATGTAGTTGAGGGAGAGGAGACGAGGCTGTATTTCATTTCTGTATGGAACTACAGGGTTGTGCATTGTACTTGCAGGATGCCATCAGTGCACGCTGCTGCGTGGAACTGGTTGCCCTTCAGTCTTTTACTGCAGAGAGCTCCTGTGAGCTGTAAGCATTATATAAACTCATCTGCTTTGCACATCAGCAGTAGGAGGAGAAAGGAAATGATGTGGAAGTTTAGTCTTTAATATAGCACCATTCTCAGAGAGGCCAAGGTCATTTGGTGTTTAAACACAAGATACTATGACCAGTTAGAGAAGACGTAGTTGTTAGCTGTAGTTAGATTTTCATGTGCTGTTTACGGCTTTGAAATTTTCAAGGGCTGTGGTTTCAAACCTTAACCGTCCATGAACACCCAAGAGGCAAACCCGCATGTAGGTGCACACACAAATCAGCTGTGTAGTGTATAGGAACTACTGCTTTGAAGTAGTGAGTTTTATCCTTCTCGTGCAAGGGGTTTGCTTTGCGCCCCGGTGGCTGTTGGTTAGGACAGATGACATTAGAAACTGGTCTAATTGGAAGATCCTGGTCCATTTTATTGTCAGAGCTCTCTGATCTTGAAGTGTCTGGCCCTCTGGAAGTATAGGATAGCTTCAGGTTACACCATGAGCATTGCCTGAATGCAGTGGAAGAGCGGGTATAAAGCACTTCTGCCGTGGAGGGGTGGGATCCATCTCTGTCAAATGTATAGCAGCAGACATCTCCTGTCCCTCTGGAAAGTTCTAGCCATTTCTGATGCCTTTTCTTAGACTAACAATTGAAGATAGTTAATTGCAAATCTGAATTTGGTGATTTGGTTGGAATGTGTCAAAGAGAATAAATTCTGTAATAAGAGGAGGAGGAGAACTCTCCTGTTCCCTTTTAGTTTTCTGAAGTCCATTTATAGTGATAAAGAACAAGTTGTCTGTGGAAAAAAATGAGGCATAATGCGGACAGCTTAGACACAATGAAAATGAGCTTGGTAAGTCAGTGTAATGTCTGATGCCCCACTGCAGTAAGTATACCAGTATTACCTGCTGCCCCCTCACCCCACCCCTTAGCTCATTTCTAGTTTCCTGTGTGACCATCAGAGAATACAAGTGGAGGGCATGTAAAGTCATCGCAAACTTTTTTACAGAAGAGGGGGAATAAGGAAGTCATCTTTAGGTGTATTCCTCAAACTGCAGGGATCTGTCTTGGAGCAAGGGCCAGACTACAATCATTACACGGTGCAGACTTCCACGAAAACCAAGAAGCATTTAGGCAGGGATTTAGTCTTGCAAAAATACACATGAATAACTTAATTCCTAATTAATAAGTCTTTTGGGTCTTTTGAAAATAATTTCTAGGTTTTGAGTCTGATTGGGAAGTGCTGGAGCCTCCTTCAGTTAAAAAGGAAAATAAATGAAGTTCTATATATTTCTTTCTAAGAACATATAAAATATGCTTCCTTCTGTTGATAAAACCAAACCAGCCCTCCAGCTGTGTATCTAATCGGTAAACATGGCAGCCCATGTGCCACGACTGATTACCGTGCCCCTCAGACGCAGGCAGTAGCATGAGGCACGGCTACATGCATTGCTCAGCACTTGCTAGCCTGCCAAAGCCTTGAGGTATTCTCTGCACATTGCTTTACAAAGTTTTAAAAAATAGAACCCACACACACACACAAAGATTTCTCCATGGTCTTGAGGCTGATACTCTGCTTGGCCTCAGAATTAAGTAACGTGTGCTTCCCCTTTGGCATGCCTGGATTTGGCCTTTAAATGCAAGAATAAATGCATGTGATGGCCACTCACCCCTTGACCTTTTTCCCCATTGCTGCTACTAAAACCAACTGCAGTGTTTGTAACCGGGAAGCTTAATAGCATACCTGGCCCAGCGGTGACAACTTTCCATGAGTACTAACCTGAGGCAGATGCAAGTCACTCCCCTTGGCAGCTGCTACGGCTTTGTTCTCTGCCTGTGTACATACGTGGGCCCCTGTTCATGAGGAGCGTGTGGGTGGTATGCACGTGTGTGAATAATGAGGTATTAAGTAGTTAGAATGTCAAAGCCTTTTATGTTTTTTATCTGAAAAAATAGTTACCAAGAAAAATCCATGTCTTCATTGGTATGCAGGAGCAGCAAAATACAATGATTCCTACTCCCACTCCCCAGCCATTCCTAGCTTCCCTTTCACCCTGTTTTTTTTCCTGTTACTCCTTCTTGTCTACTTTGAAACTTCTTTCATGTTCAGGGATTGGTCTGGATGCAAACTCCGGAGAGCTGAGTTTGATTTACTGGATCATCCGTGGCAGGTCAGCGAGGCTCAAGATCCTCAGCAGAAGGTGTATGTCCCTATAGAGCCCTAAAGCTCTAGCTGCTGGGCTTTTCGTGCCTCCTGTATCTGTTATCTGCATGCCATAGAGTCACCTCAGCTAGGGAGCATGAAGGATTGCAAGGTGATCATTTCATACAGTAACAGGGGCCATGAGGACCCTAGACACAAAGGGTAAGGTTGTAGGTAAGGATGAAATTTAAATATTAATCATGTGGATTTCTGTTGTAGGTGCATTCCCTTCAAGCCACATTTGGAGAATTTGAATCCATGATGAAAAGAGCTCAGCAGAAGCAGGAGGTTACTGAGAAGGCTGTTAAACAAGGGGAGAGTGAAATAAACCGGATCAGTGAAGTGCTTCAGAAGCTGCAGAATGAAATTTTAAAAGACTTGTCTGATGGCATCCACATGGTGAAGGATGCAAGAGAACGAGACTTCACATCTCTAGAAAACACAGTGGAGGAGAGACTAACGGAGCTAACCAAGTCTATAAATGATAACATTGCTGTATTCACTGAAGTCCAGCAAAGGAGCCAGGATGAAATCAACAATATGAAAGCAAAGGTTGATTCACTACAAGAGCCAAATGTGTATAAGCATGAAATTAAGGTGCTAAAAGATGCTTTTGAGCAGATGCAAGCATCCATGAAAACCAAAGAAAAGGACATAGAGAGCTTGAAGAGTACAATAGACTCCATGGAGTCTGATGTGTATACTGAAGTGAAGGAGCTAGTCAATCTCAAACAAGAACATGAGAAATTCAAAGAGGCTGCAGACACTGAACACCTTTCATTAAAAGCTTTACAAGAGAAAGTTCTGAGGGCTGAGGATTCTATTATGCAGCTTCCAAGTGACATTAAAAGACTCGATGAAGATTTACTGCAAGTTAAAGCCAGCCTCAACAAATGGGAAGAAAATGAACTCTTCAGAAAAGCATTAGAAACTTTTGGGAGCAACAGTGAAGGACTGGAGCCTCGATTGAGGCACATAGAAGACATCCTGGAGCCTCTAACTTCTGCTGCTGCTCAAAACAGTGAAAAGTTGCAATCTTTCCTATCTAAGGAAGCAGAATACGAGAATAAGCTCCGTACCCTAGAACAAAGCATTACCGCTCTTCAGGGAATCTCAGATACGGACATAACTTCAGTCACAGACATTCTGAAGAATCTTGGTGAATCGCAGACCTCGCTGTACAATGACGTTGAAAGCTTGAGGAGAAGCATCAGTGATCTGCCATCCTCTGGTGCTCTTCAGGATGTCCAGAAGCAAATTAGTGCTTTATTGGATCAAGGAAATCTTCAGATGGGTCAGGCACATTCTCAAGGGTATCTTGAAAAATTTTCTTCTATAGAGGGCTCTGTAGATGAACTGAGATCTTCTGTCAGCCAGGTTGATTCCGATTTGAAAATGATAAGAACTGCAGTGGATAGTTTAGTCTCCTACTCAGTAAAAATTGAAAACAATGAGAACAACTTGGAGTCTGTGAAGAGCTCAATAGATGACCTGAGGAATGATCTGGAAAGGTTGTTTGTGAAAGTAGAAAAAATACATGAAAAAGTTTAGGCAGCAGTGCTCTTTGTGCAAATAATGGATTAAGAGAATAGCTTTTGTATGCCCAGTTTTTTTACTCTTTTTAAAAGCAATTTGATACCTCCAAAGAGAATAAGAATACTTTAATAATAGAAACAGTTCTGCTTATTTCCTTTATTTCTCTTTTGTGTAGTGTTTTGTCTTTGTTTATTGTTTTGTTTAGTTTTGGGGTTTTTAATTTGTATTAAGAAAACATGAGTTTAGTTGGGGGTTGAGTTTCTAAAGGTTCATCATCTCTACAAACTGTACCCCTGTAACCGTAGTGGTGTAACTAAGGTGCTGCAGCCTCGTTAGCTTGGGCACATACTTAATGGCATGAAGGTGTTTCACACTATGACACTAGATATCCCACACGGAAGGGCTACGGCTCTTCTGGTGCAAAGAGCCCACTGCTTTACACACTGAGAATTTTACTGGTATGTTTTGGGCTAAGAAACAAATGAGCAAAACTACACCCCTACCTGAAACTGTTTAGACCAGTAAACTTACGGGTGGACCAAGTTTGAAGCAGCTTATCCATTTTTGCAGCCTGGGACTCAAGCAGGTAGTCAGTTTTGCAGGTGTCAGCTGAGCTGTAGTGTATTTCTGTGAGTCCGTAATCTGTATCAAGGAGCAGATGAAGGGTTAGCTGAACCCCCCAAAGGGAAGGCTGGATTTAAGTGGTATTGCTTGGGGCTAGCACCTAAGAGAGGTGTTCCTCAGGCTTCTTTGCCAGCATCTTCAGCTGCTGGTGCAGATGATCAGTGCTTAGAAGAGACATTTGAAGGGTGGGATTAATTTCAAGAGGGTACAGTAACATTTTTGGACTGTTTACATGTTGAGATTTTCTTGCCTGGAAGAGCCTAATTTATTTGTTTTCTGTAAAAATAGTCACAAATCTGGGTTAAGAAAGAGAAGGACTAAAATGGCACCTCTTGTGTCCCAGTATAGCAGGCATGCTAATGATAATAGTACACTCCAAACCACGCAAAGGGGAAAATCACCATGAAATCAGCAGAATTGCTTCTAAGGCATATACATTTCCAAGTTTTCGCACAGCCGACAGTGACCTGTACTCTGGTTACTTATTCAGGACTTGGTGCCTGATTCCTGTCACCATTGTTGGCACTGGGTGTCTGCCTGGGGCACTGGTAGCTAAGAATCCTTCTGGGAACTGGCTGAGAGTGAGAAAAAGCGTCATAACTCTCTAGATGTTAATTTAAAAACCATGTTCTTATGGAACTTGCTTGGTTTTCTGTCTTTTTTTTGAAAGGATACCTAATATCCCTCCTCTTCAAGTTCACTTTTGAACTTTATCCAAAGATTTGGTAAAGGAGTCTGCACAAGGAAGTCTTGGAAATAGGTTGTGAACATCATGCCCACCTCAGCCTGCACTAGCCAGATCTGTGGCTATGTTAGAAGAGGTATTCCTAGAAAGAGCACCTCCCAGAAGCGGGTTGCTCATGGGAGCAGCGCGGGTGAAAGTGTTGTCATAGGTAAATAAGATACTGAACCATATCTGGTGTTGTTCCCCCTGTATACATGACAAAATTGCTAGCAAAGAAAGAGGGACCCACGGCATTATGGTAACTGTTGTCACTGTTGGAACTGCACTGTTCTTTGTTGACTTCTCAAGTTCTTGAACAAAGTTGTTTAGGTTACTGTGAAATGAAACTGTATGGCTTATTTGCGGTATTTTTAATACATAATAAACACTTGGAATATTCTTTGCACCTTTTTTTTTGATTGCCACTTACTTGACATTGTGTTTCCCGATACGCTTCTGGGGGGGTACAGGAAAGGGCTTGGGGAAGCACCAGATATCATAGAGCCCTTAACTCGTTCTCAGCTCAGGGCACCGTGGAGGCAGTCCTGTCTGCTGTAGTTACAGATGAGCACTTGGGAACAGGATTTGAGTTGGATCTATTCAGTGGTATTGACCATCAGGCTCAGAAGCCCAAGATGGTAGTTGTGAGGCGTGAAGCCCGTGATTTACACAATGAACAAGCACTATGGCAGACACCACCAGCAATGCCTTGGTAAGACTTTCTCAATGCCCGTAGCGTGTAGAACAGAAAAATTGTACGGAACAGACCTCTATGATCTTTCCAACGTGGCCGCTCTTTTTCATAGCTTTGAATACTGGATTGCAAGGCCTACAAAGTGGTGCCATCTTCATGATGGGCGCCTGGCTCTCCAAAGTTTGGGAAAGGGTGATTTCAGGCGTATGGGCATTATCATGTCCTGGCAATTCCCAAGGCCAAATTCACAGAGGTAGGTAATGCCTGTCATTAGACTACCTCTGTTCAACAAAACAGTGTGCACACCAAGCCTTCCATCTAACAGAGATATGACCTATTTATTGACAGCAAGCTGGCCATGAGCACATGGTGACTTTAAAGGGTAGCAGCTGCATGATGTGGAATCTTCAGAGGTTGTAAAGCCAGCAGTGCAGCTGTGCCATATTTGATCTCAAAGATTAAATGAAGAATTAGTTACACTTCCAGTATCTTAATCTTTACGGCAACCTATTGAAATTATTTATTTCACTAGATAATAATTCTTCATAAATAATAATATGGCTGGAGGCAGGCAAAGCAACAAGTGTCCCTTGGTGGGCTGGAGGTTCAGCTTTTATATTTGGCTTGACAATTTCATTGAACACAAGCACCTCCTAATGCCCTCATAAATGCTTACCGATCTTGGCCAGACCTAGTCGTTCCTGCACGTTCCAGTACAGCCATGGAGAATGTCTCAATCAAGACATAGTCTGCGTTGCCAATGTTCTTTACATTATTGGTAGGTAGTCAGTAACGTGCTGTACCAGGACCAAATTTCAACTGGAATTGCCCACCTGATTGATGAGGTATTGATCAAGTCAGTTCATTAACATCTGTCTTCATTTTCAGCTCTCATCTTAAAAATGGAGAAGCCTCAAAGCTGAGGGACTATGGACTTGATCACACTTGAAAGGGCTTGTCCAAATTGCTACAGTGGCAAATGTGATGGAGATAAATCTTGTTGCTGCTTCTGGGACTTGTCCCACTAGAGCTCTGACCACGGACTCAAGTGAAGTAAGCTCTAACTGCCAGAAGGTTCTGGTGGCCTAAATGTGTATGTTGGAGGTTTTATCAAAACACTGATGAGTGATTTAGTCTTTACCATCTTATTTGACATAACTCAGCCAGCAGAGTAAGCAAAGCTGAAAAGTATAGTGTCTGTAGGAAGAGAGGCTTTCTGAGATGCACAAACACCAGAATAGCTTGAAAACACCCAGCATGGGTCTTCCACTCTGCTCAGTGATGCCCAGGACAGCCTCTGTCCAGTTTGGAGCACTTCAAGAAAGGTGTGGCTGAGCTGGAGAGACTCTGAGAAGAAAATTCATGATGATGATGATGATAAGTGAAAGATTCTGTGGGAAAAACAGTTGAACAGTTGGCTCTGTTAGAACTTCTTTAAAAAAAGAAGGGAGGGCCGAAGGGAAAAGAGGAATGAAGGAAATAATAAGCCGGCTTCAGCTACCTAAAAATGCAGTTCTGTCAGAAGATCGAACCCGTATTGCGGAGGGGGCGAGGCGCTGCGGGCTGAACTGCCGCGGGTGAGAGGCGGCGGGGGCTGAGCGGGCCGGAAGGACAGAAGCGCTGCTGGAACCGAAGGAGACTCGGCCGAGGACACGGGCACACCCCGAGGACACGGACAGGGACCCGGCCGAGGACATGGGCAGGGCACACTCTGAGGACACGGGCAGGGCCTGACGGCAGGGCCGGGAGCGGGGCCCGGCGCCCTCCGGTGGCGGCGGCGCGGAGCGGCAGGCCGCGGCTCGGGGATTGCTGTGCGCTTGTCCTCCCAGCTCTTCGTCCTTCCGTCCGTCCGTCTGTACGTCCGCCCGACCCACGACCAGCCGGCCGCCTCCTGCTCGGAAAGGCCGGGCGGCAACTCCCGCCATCTCTCCTTCCCGGATCCCACAGCGGTGTCAGCTCATGTGCCATGTTTAACAGCCTCCTTATGTGATACCATCCCTCTGAAAAAGATTTCTCACTGCAGCTTCACCCGGTCGCTGGGACCAATATAGAATCAGCTACTACTTCCCCTGTCCAGTTTAACCATTTTACTAAGAACTGGTTCCTGGACCATTTGTTGTGTCATCACCTGCTTAGTTTAGAGATGTTTAGGGATGGGGAAGCTGTGGCTGTTTAGATTGTGGTTTTAATCTCAGCTGTATATGATATTTAGCCCTGTGTGATGCTGTTGCTTGCTCAACCATTGCTGTTACCCTGCATGCATTTTATCCATTGTCATCCTCTGCCTACCATGAGCACATATTAACCAGTCAGAGGTGCAGAGTTGGAATGGAATTTTTACATGCAGGACTTTTATCAACACTTATTTGTAAATCCTGGCATGAGACGATCAAACAACATACAAAGCAATTCCTTTTCCCAAGAACCCATCTGGTCTAACACTGACCCAGGACACTCAAAGAGCAATTCTGTCTTGGACACCAAACCAAAAAGCATCTTTCCTGCTTGTTCAGATAGCAAAACCTCTCCAGAATCTCTAGTATACAATAAATTGCAAGCTCCCAGTATGCATTTTCTCAGGAGTCAATGCTTGCTGATGCACTGAGAAAGGGAACTCAGAAATCTCTTTATAAGAGCAGACCTTGATGATTCCTGCATTTATAATGCAAATACTAAACCCCAGAGCTATTCAGAGATAACGCAGCATCACAGTTTGTAGCCTGCTAGACCTCAGACAAAGAGATCCCTGAACTCTCTTGGTTTGTTTTTTTTTTTATATTGGAGCTTATGGAGCAGGTGTTCCTTTGGCTGCTACGGAAATACAAATAATACATCTCAAAATCTTTCCCAAGACAATGCTATCTAGATACTTAGCATCAGGGGACAAATCTTTTTGCAAGTGATTCAGATTTCACTGTGAGAGGACTAAAAGCTAAAGAGGCTATTTCTCATTTTACTACCTATCCTGTTCAGAAAAAAAATCGTTTCGATGAAATACCTATTACCCAGTTAACTCCTGCACCACAGCTGGGCATCTGTCCTCAATCCCAGAGGAAGAAACTAGTTCAAATAAGGCTGGCTTTGTTCCACTTAGAAAGATTTTCCTTTGGCACTCTCTAGATGTAAATATGTCACATTCGTGTGGATAATCCTTTCCTGTCAATACTGCTTAGGTTGGGGTTGGGGTTAGGACGGAGTCCTAGAGTTATGAGTAAGGATGGAAAACATAATAAGTGGAGAAAGGAGTTACTTGGAAACTTCAATTTTTTTTTAGTGCTCTGACTTTCAACCAAGTTTCTATTAATGGTATGTTTTCCCTGACTTTTTCCCCCATTAGCAAACTTCCTACCAATACATACACGTCAGGGGGATGCAGAATGTTATGCTTAAATATTATTTTCTTTACAGCAATAATTTGAAGCCACAAGCAGAAATGGCTTGAGATTATAGTCGCTGCAGAATCACCTGTTAGAGACAGCACTGCAAAAGACACAATCTAAACAAATGAATTGACATCGTTGTTAGTGGCAGGCCAAAAGAAAACATTACAGTTCCCAGTGTGTGCTTGGACAGTTCACACTTTGGTGTCACTCAGGCCAAAAAAACATTCCGACATGTACTTCCCTGCCCTGGAAATTCAAAAGGCTCTGCACAGGGGAGTGGCATCAAACCTGCAAGGTGGTCTGCCTGGGATCCAGGGACCCGGGGAGGGCAGCAGGCTACCTCCAAGCTGTGCATCCTGGGAAGCCTTGCTTGGACAAACTCTGCAGAGTGCTCAAAATCTGCAAACTGAAAGCAGCGAAAGCTTAAAAGATAATTTCCAGCCAGATGGGAAACACAGAAATTATGGAATTATGGAGATCCTACTGAAGTCAGTTGCTACACTCCCATTTCCTTTCCTGGTACAAAATCAAGGCCAAAGCACTTCACCCAAAGCCCACAGAAAATGTGTAATACACCCAGCAAAGGTTTCCAGTACCTAAAGCTCCAAAAATCTGCTCCTTTCCTTGGTGTGCATCGGAGCTGTTTACAAGACCTAATAGATCTTCCCATATTGAGTGAGCCTCTCTTTTTTGAAGTCCCCTTCTTAGAGTGTGGGCACAGCAGTATAAAATTATTATTAAAGGAGGTAGTACTGGCTTGTGTGTTTATGGTTTAAATAAATATGGTTTATGGTGTCATTGAAGCTGGCTGGGCCTCAGGGCATATGTACTATCTCTTCTGAAAAGTTTGCAAACATTAACAGTATAGACAGCCCAATGCTCATCATTAAGCTCCAGTGTAACCATCTAACTGAGACACAGCCTTCTCAATGCTTTTGTTTTCAGACACCTAGAGTTACAGGCAGGGCAGCTACACTGGCACGTGTTCAGCTGATGGTTTCAGAGATCCCATCACAATCTTCAGAGCTAGAAACAAAAGGGATGTTGACTGAAATGCGGCTTCCTGAGTGAATGAAGCTATTGTTGTTCCTACATCATGTGTATAACACTACTGCCCAGAGGTTCAAGCCCTATCCTAACGGGCACTGGAGGAGAAGACTTATTTAGGCACTTGTCCTCTGGAATGCTCTGGACACCAAACTTCTCTCCCAATGGCCTATTTTGTAGGATTAAATGTCAACTTTAAGCACGCCTTTCTGATAATTTTTGCCTTGTCTCCATACCAGATTTCTAACATGATACATTCAGGATTGAAGACGGTATTGTTCTTAGCACTTTCATTAAGTATTACACATTCTTAGAATACTTTCGAAGAGAGGGAAAAACCCCTCAGTTCTGTCAAATGTGCCTAAGATATAAAAATAAGACGTGCAATAAAAGGAGCAGGTTTTCCATCAGGAAGATATTTGTATTGCTAAAAATAGCTGTACTAAGCTTTTGTGAACATGAGATTCATGGAAGGATAATTAACATTTGCTGGCATCTGAATCCTTATAGATAATTAACTGAGGTGGTAATAACCTCTAAGACCCATGAAAACAACATCTTACTTGAATGCATTCAGTGATCAAACTGCATTACAGCACCCCAGAAGAATGTCACAGCCTTCCAGTGACTGCAGGTTGGTGGCACGACTGCAAAAAGCCCTGTACCTCCTCCCTAAGTCATTTGGGTTTTAAAGCCACAGCAGCTGTAGAGACAGCAGGATGACTCCTCATGGCCGTGTTTGGGTTCATGGGAAACTACTTTGATTATGTCAGGCGAGGACATCATAGAACCTTTAGAGTGGATTATCACAGCACTTTTGGGTTATCCTGTAACAACACAGGGAAAAATTGAGCTGTGGAGCTGCAGGAAGTGAGAGTGCAGGCTGCATTTGTCCTTTGTGTCACTGTTCCCTCCCTCTACTGTGTAGTCACACAAAAGACTACCTGACCAAAGGAGCTAAAAGTTAACTTCTAGGTGCTGCTGCATCTTCCCCTCCATGTTTTCAGTGGGATCACATCTTTCATGTGATATGATCCAAGGATCACGGATATGGATAGATCCTTCTCTGTCGATTTCCATAGTCATTGTATGAGTTGTGTGTGGGACAGAGATAGGGGAAAGTGAAAAATACAGTTACAAAGCAAAATTTGTAAGCACCAAAGAGAATAGATACCAACTGATTTCCAGCCCATTACATCTTTTCCAGGTTTTGGGGAGATTTGTTAGTTTATAACTTTTTCCAGGGCAAGGAGTCTGTATCTTCTGTCCATTCTTTCAGTATGGAGAGGAAATACTTATAATGCACTTACTGATAAAATACAATACTCAAAAATAATTTTTCATTCAGGTCATGGAAGATCAAGGACTTTAAGCATTGCAGCTAAATGCTCCAAAAGTGCTGACAGCTCCATAATGCAAGACAGAAATCACATATTTGACCTTTCTCTAATCAGTGTATTTTCACCAATGCCCACAGGAATCACCAAGGGTTGGGTGAGGGGTTGCATTCAGATTTCACTCATTTGTTCATCTGTTTTGGGGGATCATTGTTCACATTGCTGTTGTGTTAGAAGACCTGAAAATACTTTTGGCAGAGAAGTACATGTCTCATATTGATGTCTTAGGGTCCTACCCCTTGCAGCATGAGTGCTGACTCTCTACGTAACATGGCTCAGTGATGCAGCTCTTGTGCATGGGGAAGTCTGTCCCCAAATCTCAAACAGTTGGAGTAAAGGATTAATCTACCCAGGAGTGCTACTACATCGTCCTTTGTTCAGATCCTGATTTGCCTTCACTTGCCTTCACAAAGCTCTTCAGTTTCCTTAGGTTAGCTATTTTTATTCATTAGAACTCGTAGAATTTACTGCTTTACTTATAAAATTAATTCAGTGACAGACCTGATGTTTCCAATGGTTGCACAGACCTACACCCCTGTTTGTGAAAGTATTTGAACTATAAAAAGAAGCACATCTATTCAAAAGAGGTTTAGGAGTGCTGTTATTATTCCTTTCAATTTCTCTCGTGTCACCATAACAAAAAGTTATCCTGCATCTGAGGAGCAACGAAATAAATCTAAGCACTTCCAATCTTCACTGCTCAATCCAAGTTCAGGACTAGGTGTGCTTTTTTGCATTGGCAAAAAGAAGTGAACTAAGAAAAGACTCACTATAGCAAGTGGAGCTCAGCATTTGCATTTTTGTCCGAACTATTAGAAGCAGAGAGATGGTTAATACAGCCCTGATTTCACATTTCCTGCATGAAATTTGGAGGCAAGTTTGTCTCGGATTGATGGCTGAGTCTAGTGATCTGCACTTGATTCCTGAAAAAAGGAATCAAGAATGCAACAAGCAAATGTCCATTGTCATGTTCTTTGGTGAATCCAGCTGACATCAGTACAATGGCCTGCAAAAGGGAAGGGAGTTTCAGAAAGTGCAGCTATGCCCAAACTTTGGTCATGCCTAAGCCATTTGGACAAAAGCCTGTGCTCAGGTGTGGGCTTTCATATGTATTTGGGCAGAGAAGCCCACAGGAGCTTCTTCCGTCCCTTCCAATCTGCATCCAGAAAGCAGCAGCAGTAATTTACTATGGGTTTCTACCCGCAAAGGGGTCTGGGGACTCAGGCTAGCAGCTAACTCTCCCATCAGCATAGTCAAAATTCCCAGCCAAAGTGCTTACTCCCAGTTCAAAGTGCTTAGGTCCCTCTGAAGCTTGCACGGAGTAAAGATAAACACACCCTGAAGTGCTTTGTTAATATCGCAGGGATGGGATTGACACAGTGACCCAGTTTGAGAGAGGAGTTCTCTCCTCCCAGTGAAAAAATCTAGTCACTGGGTGATTTATTAGTCCCTCTTCAATGACACTTTTGTTTTAAGAGGGCTTCAGTTACCCTCTGCTGACTGGAATTTTTCATTTATGTTGGAGAAGTATTGCTCCTTGACTTGAAAAATGACTTCCATTGAGCAATAAATGCTGCAGGCCTCATCCCGTGGCTTTGGCCATGACAGCTCACCACCGGTCACTTTGCCACAGGATCCTTGCCATTCTTTCCTTGTTTTCTTTTTCTTGCCTTATGCTTTACACATGTTTGTAATTAGCTTTTTTTTTTTTTAGGTTGCCTTGTTACATCTTCTTGTGTTCCAGGCTGTCAGCTATGGGCTTCCCTGTATTTAAGTCCCAGGAATTCCTCACCAATATGCTATCTGAAATGCTTTCACAAGGGAGAGATCTTTTCCCCACGTTGTTTCCAGCACATTGAGGTACAGAGTCCTTGTAGTTAAGGAAAATTCCCTCTGGAGAAAGATGCTAAGTGTAGTGAAAGGCTCAAGACCATCAACTAACCTGCTTTCAAAAGTTAACGGCAACATTTAAGGTGTGGCTGAAATTCTGCTTGTGCATTTTGATCTTCGGCATTACTATATGCACATTTCTGACAATGAGACCTCTGTCTGGCTGTATTTTTGAGTCTCCTTTGCAGCCATCAAGGAAAAAAGTTGGGTGTTTTAGCAGATCTCTAATGCAGTCTCTACCACTAAGTTTATTCCAAACAACCATTAATATGTGTCCTGATCTTCTGGAGAATCTTACATCTTCCTGTGCTTCCACCACAACATTGCTCTACCTTACATTAACCCTTGGTACACAACTGCGGGCTCTGTCTGTTCTTTCCCTGCCTTCTGCTCCTTTCATTAGCAGTATTTGTTAAAGAGAAATACTGTATTTCAAGGCAGTTCAACACAATTTACTCTTCTTGAATTAAAAAATAAACCATTTTCAAGCAAGGTTTTTACATCTCAAAGAAACTCTTGCATACTTACAAACAAGAAGAAAACAGCACATAGTTATGATATGATAATGATGTAAAATGTATAAATGTAAGCGGCTGTGTGGGGAAACCTGCCCAGAGTACCTGGGCGCAGAGTTCCATTGCTGCCTGGTCAGCCTCCTGTGCCGATCTGGCAGCAGTGGGCAAGGGGACTGTGGTGCCCTTCGGGTAAGAGGTAATGTTGAAGTCCCTAATTCTGCAGCTTGAATTGTTGAGGTATGAGAGCCTGTTCTCGTCACTCTAGCAGTATAAATGTACTTTAAACAATTCCATAATCAGTCAAGAACTTCCATTACTTTAGGTATTGTGTAGAATAGGTCTGGTGGTGTCCATTTTTGGGCTAAATGTGTTGATTAACTTCCTCATGCTGTCCTAAATCCCACTGTATTGTCAAACTGGGGCAGACTTGCCCATTTGCTTCTTTAAGGGTGCATAGGGAGGCTGGCTTTTGTCGATCAGGATTTCTTTGGTGACTGAAGAAGTCACTTGAGTAATCCACACAGTATTTGCTAAAGTGCATGTGGATCTCTGAAGAAGAATACCAATCACTTTTGATAAATACGGTATCATTATAAACATGTACAAGTCTTCCCAAATACAGGGATATATTGCATTTATCTTTCTAGCTGATTTGCCTGGACAGATTTGGACAGATCTTCACCACTGATAATAGCTTCTGACGGCACCTGAAATTCTTCTATTTCCTTATATCCCTATCTAGGATAATGGGGATTCTGCCTGGGGATCTTTCCACAGCCTCCAGCTCAGCTACTGCACTAGCAATGAGCAGTACTCAGCCCTATTGGGAGTTACAGTGAGTTCATGCAAGATTTAGGCTTTAGCTTTGTTCTTAGACTTCTTCAAAGGCAGCCAGGAAGAGTGAGGTTGCCAAACCTCACTGCAGCCCTAATGGGATTCAGTCATCCAGTTCCCCATGGTGCCTGTGAAATCCCACTCTCAGCTTCATATCTTGCCATTTGCATAATGTTCACACCCCCGTGCTGCAGCTTGGCTAGCTTCAGTCCCTGGGAGGCAACTTGTCTTTGGCTGTCTTAAAGAGTTGCAATTTAGTTGATTTGCCCAAAGAAAGCACAGGATATGCATTAGAGTAAAGGAAATCAAGAGAAAATCAGATAATACCACCCATCCTCAGCATCATCTTGAAAGAAATGAGTTAGACATAGAGAACAGAAGGAGCAGCCACCAACTAAGTAGGTCAGGTTATCAGCGTGAGACTATTTAGATAGTGATAGTAGGAATGGTATCAGATATGCAAAGCTTTTGAGATGTAGATTTAAATTCCCCTGGCCAATGGCTCCAAGATGTTCTCTAATGTAGTAGGGTAGAATTTTTCCACTGTAAACCTGCTTTCTCCTCCAGGTTTCACTGATCATAAACTTTTCATTAGTGCCTTTAACATGAGGCACAAAAGTCTTCAAACTAACACACTGTTGCATCTATTTTTTTAAGTCAAGGGGCTGATTGGTTCCACAGGGGATCCAAGAATAAAACATATTTAGTAGCCACACAGGTTTTCTATTAACTTTGTGGTTAATAGAAATATATAGAATAGAATAGGTTTCTTTTGAAGACTTGGAACTATATAGCCTACATGTGCCACCTGCTGTGGTTCCTTTTTGATGTAAACCTCTTTGTAGGTCCTTTAAACTTGGTGCCAGGTTCTGCTCATGCTTGTGCCCATGGAGATCCAGAATAACTCCTTGGACACTAATGATGCAATTACAGGCTCTCTCTGGGGTAACTGAGAATAGGATCTGGTACCTGTCAGTTCAAATTTACCCCTGATGCAACTTCACTGAGGGTGAAGGAGCTGCCACGAGAGTGTTTTGGCCTCACTGCCCCATGACACTAAGTGTTTCCTGCAGGCTGCAAACAGTTTGAAAATCGTCTAGCCAAACATGAGTGCAGTGGGTCACATATCTGTCAGAAAGCTCTGGAGCTAAATTGGGTCAGCAGAGGCATGACAGTCCACATCAGCTACAGAGTGACCTGTGTTATTTATGTGAAGGAAAGAAAATAAGTGCGGACACATCCATCCAAACCTGTAACTGGAAGTGACAGAGGTGAAGGGAGTTCCCCGCTCTGCTCTCTCATCAGAGACCCTTGATAATAACCCCTCACGGAGAAAGCCTCTTCTTGGGCAGCTGCGGATTTAATTTTGGTCTTTGTCCGGCCCAGGCAGCTCAGATCTCTAAAGAAGTGGATTTTCTATACAATAGGGGTGGGATGCAGCGAAGCGTGAGGAGGAGGCGGGACACCAGGTGTCTATGAATGAGCTAACCAGGAGCCCAAAATGCCTCGGTACCCCGCCCCTGCCCCCTTGTTCTGCCCTTAGCCTGTAACACCGAGCAGCACAATGAGTCAGTATTAGCCCCGGCGCAGCTGCAAGAGGTCAGGCCCTGCACTTTTGTACGGGCGTCTTTAATTTAGGCTCCTTGGGGACTCATTTTTCAACCGATGAGAGGGCTAATGCTCAAGCTATCAGGGGAAATGACATCGAGTTGGTGAGAGGACAGGCAGCTTGTACTTTAACCTCTCCTACCGCACCCTGGGTGTGATGCTTAGGTAGCCTTTTCTGCTTTGGTCCTTTTTTAGCATCCTGGATAAAGTCAATAGCCCAAATCACCTCTTCTGCCGCAGAATTTCAGGAACACAAAGCTTAAGAAAATGGGGAATTGCTTTCGGTGGCACTTGGTGCAAGTTTAGGTCCAGAGACAATATTCACTGCCTATTTAGGCAGAAATAGATGTGTTCTTTTTGCTAAGTGCATCATAAGGATAGTTCAGGTTATCTACATTCTGGTCTACTATCTCGACTGCTAAATATTAAGCCCTTCTGATCAGCTTTACAACGCTGCCTTCTACTTGCACACTATTATTTTCTACCTAGTTTTATTGGTATGGCCTAAGCTCTTTCTCTGGGGAAAAATAGGTTGTCCAGACAACACACAAGGAAGATGTAAGGGATGCCTTATGCACAGGGAGCAGGACCCCTCTGTCTCCAGTCCTTGGACAATTAACAAGTAGCACTAATGAACTAGTGGAGGGCACAGCCCTTCCTAGCTAGAATGGTTGTGGCTGTGATGGTGACAGTAGGGAAATGCCAGTGAAGGCAACAGTGCAATCCTCAGCACCAGGAATAATATAGGCACTGCGGAAAAACATCCACTCTCAGGAGTGGGGTACTGGATGCAGGCACTGAAGACCTGGCTGCCTTCTCATTGAGACTAAAGAAATCTGAAATAAATTGGAAAAAAATCAGAAGGCCAGCACCTGCAGAAAAAAATACAATAAAGTAGGGAAGGAAACAGGCTATGAAAGTTGTTATCTAGCATCTGTACTGAAAAGCAAAAAATAAAACTTTCCACTGCTTACACTGGTATAAATTGCTATTATTCCTACCAAAATAAATGGAGTTACACTGGCATAAACACAAAGAGAAATGAGGTCTCATAAAGAACAGCAGTCTCTGCATTAAATCCATTACTGGTGTAAGTAAATACATTCCACAGACCTCAAAGGAGCCATGCTTTTTGTACTGTGTGTACCCATGGTGAATTTGGTTCATTTTCCCCAGAGGCCTTTTTCCATTTTAAATAAAGAGTGGATGCAGATGGCCAGAGCTACAATGGGGTGCCCAGCTTTGTGTTAAAACAGGCAGCCTGGCTTTGGCTTGGGTGCAGTGCTCCACTATGATTATATTTCTAGAGCTATCAGTGAACAATATCTCAACTCCTTGTCAACTTTGGCTTTCAGATCCTCAAGCATCATGATAAACATAAAAGGATGCTTAAAGTTGGTGGCTAGTATTGACAGGATCCCTACTGTAGCTGTTCAAGCAATATAAGCTTGCATGTGTACATAGATACATCTATGTAGATATTATTGTTTATATATTCATATATATATGCTGTTTCTTATATCAGAGACATGCACAAAGGCACAGAGTTATTATGTATTATAATAATTTGGAAATTCCTTGGAAATTAGACACTGACGTGTTTTGACTCAATTTATCTACTCTCCTTTCGGGTCAGTCTAGACTTCTCTTCAGGAGTGATCAAAGTCATGGCTCCCATCGAATGCTGTGACAGCCACACATAATCACCTCCTCTGCTCTCACAGGCTTGATTGTAATGAGTCCTGGTCTGTTGGTGCTTCTCTTATTTTCAAATAAAAATATTCCCACTATACGTCTGTAGTAGCTTGGTAGAGTGCGAGTCCAACAACCACACCACAGGCAGCTGCTGTTATTGAAATGGGACTCTGCAAAGCTTTACCTCAGACTTCACCTCAGGCCCGTTTCAGCTTTGCCTGTCATGCTAAGAAATGTATTTTTGAAAGCATATCTCTGTCATTAGGAATGTTGGGTCTTCTGCTGCTTTTTCAAGCAGCCACACCTCAGGCATCTCTGGCTATGTTGCAAGTTCGCAGGCAGACAAACAGAATGGCCACTGAGCACCTCCTTTATTAATTATGGAAGCATTAGCTGGTAGAGAAAAAGATGACCGTTTCTACCTCCTGGGGCTCTTCTCACCTGAGCAGCCCCTGAGAAGGATAGAGATGCCTTTGGTCCCCCCTGTTCCTGGAGGTAGAAGGGAGCTAATGTTGCTGTGACACTATGAACACAAGTTTCAGTGTCCTCCTTTTCAGTCAGGAAGCAAGTAGGGGTCATTGGCTGAAACCTATTGATACCTACAATTGATGAATACAGTAATTAAAGGGTGACAGGATAGCTGAGAGGCATATTACACATTGTGCCTTCCTAGGAGCTAATTACTGCAGATTCAAGGGTTTTGCTCCTGCATTGAAACACATTTAAATCAGCTTTACAAAGATGCAGACTGATGGTCTGGTCCCAGGAGCAGTGCTTGCAGTGTTTGCACGAGTCAGATGTGTGGGTTCAAATAAGTAGTGACCAGGACAATACCAGTGGCTTGGGCTCCTACACTAGATGCTTGTGTGCTCCCGAGGACCATGTTGGGAGCTGGATTTTACAAGGAACATCCCAGGCAATCCCTTTGCCTGCAAGTCCTTTTGTGGCACGTGTGAGCTTGAGCAACCAAGCCATTACAGGGCCCTCTCCATCATAAGAAAACTGATATGAAAAACTGTCACTGACCATTTATCACTGGCACAGGGCAATTTTACACCATGAGCCTTTCTTGGAACTGGGAATCTAACCCTGTCTTCATTTCTAATCACATCCCCTTTCATAACTGTTCAAACCTGATTTATAAATTCATACAGATTTTTGTTTGTTTATTTGTTCATTTGTTTTTTTCAGGAGAAATAAAAAAAAATTAAGTTCTGCTCAAAACCCATTAAAACATCTCTCCTACCACTGATTCCTGATACCACTTCTGAGTGAAAAAAATCAGCAAAGATCTATCTATCTATCACTCTGTGCCTGTAGCAATCTTCCTGCAGCCAGGTCCCGGTTTTCACAGCTCAAGATACCTGCTCACCCACAACAACAGTAGATGAGCATTAAAGTTTTGTCAGTCTTCTGACAGCTGTGAGTGCAAGATGTCTAATACTGTCTTCATCCACACTCTGGCCAGCTTCGATGATGTTAATCCCAACTGACATCCAGGTTTCCATGCTGAAAATCATATTTACTGCCCAAAAGACTGTAAAGTAGTTGGAAAACGTTGCTGTGCAGTGCTGCTGCATGCCTGTTTTGAAGGCAGATTTTTCTACAGATGCTCAACCACTTGGTGGTGCTACAGAAAGGGTCTGCTTCGCTTTCTAAAGCAAAACGGGTTTCTTCTCTTTCACCGACGTTAACCAGAGATCACGTTAGATAAAGCTGTGGCAAGAAGCATCCTTTCTCTTTCCTCATATGAGTATTGCCATTGCAATTGTCAGATTGAAATGTTAGAAATCTAGCTGTTGTATTTCCCCACCAAATGTGTGCGTAAAGTTACAACCTCATCTGATTCACTTCCCTTTATTGGGTATTTGTTCTACACACTTTCAATGGAGCTGAAAACTGCAGGAGAGGGGGTGTCCTGGGAGAATTCACCCATTTAAAAATGAACTTGCCCCATGCCACCTTATGCTTGCTTTCCTTGATGATCCAGCACTAATTTTTTGTTTTCTCTGGCATTACTACTTGCAGAAAGCAAACGTTCAGGAGTTCACGCCGCAGTGACACAGAGCAGAGGATGTGTGTCACTGGGTGCAAAACCAGCGAGATCTGGGCACTGACACCCCTCCTTGGAAAACCCCTTCATCTTCTTGAAAAACCCTAGGCATACTCGGTAAGGGGCAGCTGGCACACAGGGTCAAAAGGTGAAAAAAACTCCTTTTTATCAAGCCAGGGTAGAAAGGTGGTGAAATCCCTGAGGGAGCAAAGTTCTTGATCTTCATGTTTAGCTCCTAAGGGGGAAATGCCCATAACAAGCTGGCTGCATCTGCCCAGTGAGTGAGAGTGGATTGGGGACTAGTGGAACAGAAGCGGGAGGGATGGGACACAAGACTTCAGACAGCATCATGGCAAGGGGGGGATGAAGGCAGAGGGGGAAGATTAGTAATTTCCATCTGTTTTGCAGCAGCATCTGGTGGATTCTAGGCAGCCTAACTGGTGTCATCTTCATAGGCTTTAATGCCGGCAAAGGCTCCTGTGCATGGAGCCCTTGCAGAGATTAGCACAAGCTGAGTTAAAGTGAGAAGAATTTGGCTTTGCTAAAGCAATGGGAAGTATGCAGAGGTCATGTTGCTCCTCTTATTAAACTTGAACACTTTTTTCATCTTGGTAACAGACCTTCAAACATGTTCTTTAAAAATGAGTGTCCTGTTCCATTCAAAATAAATCTGTTTCTTTCTTATAACACAATTAGTGTCAGCAAAGCATTCTGCAGATGCAAGAAGATTTATTTTTGTGTAATTCTTGTGAGGCAGGAAAGAGTACACTAGTTCTGGAGAATAGATAAGGAGACTGAAGTTTAAAAGTGTTTTTAGGCCCTGGGCCAGATTTCCCGATTCAACTAGCTCACGGAGGAGAGGGAGGCATCTCTTTAAGCCTCTGTGGACTTGCTGGGGAAGGTAGCTCTTTCCTACAGCCAGCGATACCCAAAGCATTGTGTGCTTTGCATTGATCAGGAGAAGCTGGTGGCATCAATGTGTGCCTTGCTTCTCCCTGTAGGATTGTGGCGTGACCTCCACTTAAGATGTGCCGTGGTTTAGGGTCAGGGCAGCCCCTAAGACAAGATGCTTTACCTTTCTGGAGTTGTTGAACTGTGACTGTCTGTAGCCTCAGTGCAGGGTGGTGGAGCCCAGAGGTGGCTGTTGTATGGATCAGCTAGCATCAGCTCCAAAGAAAATTACCTGCCATCTTAGCATAGCAAGAACATTTCTTCCCCATCAGTAAGAGCCCCCACCCCAGCCTTGACACTCACCCTGCTGTGGGCCTGCCAGTGAGGACAGCACTGCAATCAGAGGCGCTGTCACTGTCCTCAGTGCATGAGGAGGTGGCGTTCTCTGCTCCCCTACGCCCGCTATGGGGGTTTTGGAAATTTGCAATTCCCTTTATACTGCATGAGAAGCACAAAGGAAACACAAGATAGCCACAAAACCTTCCCCCTCACAATTCCCTAGACAGCAAAATGAAATTTTCATGCATAATGAGGCTTTGATCAATTTTGTCACTTAGCCAATTTGCTATTGATTTAAAGGGCCCTCTCTGCTACCAAAAAGGTATAAAGGATAGGATTTTAAAAAGATCCAATGGAAAATTATATTTGATTCTTGGGCATCTATACCCAAACAGATTAATTTTCTATTTAACTGCGTTTTTGTAATTTGCTGCCCCAGATTTCTGGGTATGTCTTTTTCCTGTGAAAGTTATGCTGTATCATTGGTGCACATCCTAAAGGCACAATATTCTGTTTACAACTTTCTAATCACTTCCCATAAAATGATTATGTTGCCATTAACAGTTTTTATTATTTGACCTGATTTTATTTATGAGTCATAGACAACACCATTTCTAAACCAGGAAGTTACTGCAGACAAATGAAAAGTAAACAAAATAAAGCTAAATGAAGCTGGCAGCCTCTGCGCTGAATCTATTTTCTAATTTAGTATTGTTGTGACTTTGACAAACTAATGATCAGTGAAGGAAAAATACAGCCAGTCTTACAGCTATGAAGTCATGATGCACACTGTTCTGAATTCCAGTATTTCAGTGGGAATTTAGAGGGAGGTGGGGAGCAGGAGATGATTTCTTAGGGCCAGATTTCATCCCTAGCATGGAGCCCATGCCAAGGGGTGGAGTTCTCCACCGTTCCCCAAAACACCTCCAGGAGGGGAAAGGGCTGCCTTTTGGGAGGCACAATTCATCACTTGCTCCCCTTTGTCTATGGAGTGAAGGAGGTTGCTGGACAGCCTGCATGCAGCATATGTGGGAAAGAGGGAATAGAGAGCCACATTGCCATCTATTTCCCACAGATTTGTCTCCTAACAGGAGTAAGGTGGCACACAGTGACCTTTTCTCCCCTTGACTTGAACCACTTATCCACACTGCCAAGCCAGGGTTGTGCCCAGGGAAGTGATGCATGTTACCAGTGGAATATATTGAGCGCTGTTCTTTCTGATGAGATACACTGTGTATCTACCATAACATGGTAGATATTATGTTCTAAGTGTTAGGGGGTCCATTTTCAATAACTGGGCATGATTTGCTGTCATTATCCCAGATACCTGCTGGCCATTGGCAAGTCTTGGGGAAATGCTTTTATAGACGGGTGCATTCAAAGGCAGGAACATCCAGTAACTCACTGATGCCACATGCAGCAAGAGTTTTAGCATAACATCTTGTGCTTAACCTTCTTCACTGTAAGAAATATATATATTTAGTAAAAAACCAAACCATACTTATATGTCTTTTTTACTCATATTAATGGAGGAGCCTTATCCTTGTATTTCTGAGAAAAATGGTTATGCATCCAATAACTGTGTGAAAAGAACTATACACTCTAGACCTCACAGACCTCAACACCAAAACAAACATCCTGTGTAAAACATACTTTTGGTTTTCTTCATCACAGGCATCATCGCAATGAACACCACACAAAACCCACAAGTGAGGATCTACCCAGTGGCTGTGATACCTCCATTTGATTGGACTGGGCAGGAAATTAGGGAGTCGTGGAGGGATGTATCTGCCCCATCTCATCCATGAGTCATTCAGGATGAAGGGGTCACAACAGCAAAAGTTCACGCTTCCCCATTATATTCCCATACAAACATCTCCGAGTGAAGGCCTCTGTGGTGTGCAGCTCCCCAGCACGGGCCGGCAGCCCCTGGCAGGATGCCCCTGAGCCCATCAGCACCTCAGCTTCATTTCACTTCCCCCTCTCTGGTCCAGCTGCCTCCTGGCCCCAACCCAACCGGTGACTGCACAGCTCCACCCTTTTCCTCCACAACCCACAGGCATCACCGAAGTCTGCCCATGTTTACCAGATAACGGCTTGGGGTTGTAGTGCTAAAGAACAAGGTTAAGACACCTTGCTTGCACGTACTGTTGTGCTGTGGGAGATGGGGCCAGAGGCACTATGAAATGGTGGCTGGCAGATGACCACTCTTGGTTATGCTTTGGAGAAGCTGGGTGTATATGATCTGTACTGAGTGCAGTTGTTCCACGTGTGGGAGCTGGAAATGGGCAAAGGGGGCTGGGCTGAGATCTGGCTGCCTACACATGGCCTAACGTGCTGACAGTTGAAAGTGATGCAGCCAGTCAGCCTCTCAAAATAAGGGCAAAGAAACAGAGGCAGCGGAAGGGAGGCAACCAAAGGCAAAGAAGGGAAGTGATGAGAGGAGGAGAGAATGCTACTGACTGACTTAATTACTTTTTTAACCTCTGTTTTGCAGTTTGCACTGGTGAGACGCTCAATCCAGCGACCGTAGCCTGCCATAACTCCCTGCTCACGATGGTGAGAGCTGCAGTCTCGGTTTTCCTTATTACAGCCTGCTGCTGTGCGTGGACTTCAATCACAAAAGGATTAATGTGCTGGGGGAAGGAAGGAGGGAGGGAGGTAGGGAGGGAGAGAGAGAGAGAGAGGGAGGGAGGTAGTTTGGATTGTATGGCTCATTTATTCAATAAAAATAATATATAAATAACAAAATAAACACACCATCACAGAATTTTACTGAAAGAATATCTAAGCTGAACAAGAAATAGGAAAGCAACAGAAGATGAAGGAATTGTGTGTGCTCAATCCTTCTGGGAACCCTGTAACAGAAGAAACCCCCAGCTCCTACATTTCAGTCTTCTCTACTGTTCAGTTTGGGTTGGTTTTCCTCATTTCTTAGTGGTGTTGAGTGCCCCAGTTTAGCAGTAGTGGTGAGGAGTTCAGGTATTACACAGAACTGTCGAGTGTAGGAAAGCAGATTTTACATGAATAAAATCACGTGGCATAAGCATATAGGCACACACATGCATATGTAAATATGTAAATGCGTTTTCATATCTGTAAATGTAAATTCAGCAGGTGATTGGTATCCTTTGTGCTATGGATATTCCAGTAAAACATACCAGGCAGCAGAAGAATTAACCAGTATTACAGGAAAAAAATGACAACACCATTGTCTAAATTCTCAGTGAAAGCCACTGAAGTGAAGGCCTGAGGCTTGGAAATGGAATGTTAAAAGATTTTTGATGGCCATACAGCTCCTCTCCCGCTGAAAGTCTTACACTCTTATAAAGAACGTCAGCCTAAATTCCAGAGTCCTTTCCTGACAGACTCAGAAGTATTCCTCAGTTTCTTCATTGCCCATAAAGCTCTGTAACAGGTCCAGGGTGCAGACTCAGAGGGCCTAACTCCACCTAAGTCTCTGTATTTCCTATTGCATGGACATCTCGCGAGGTCTAGAGGCAATCAGATAACATGAGGAGATACATGAGTTTAGATGGAGGTTATAACCTCTGAATCTGGGCCCTGGATCCAGATCCAGGGTGTGGGTACTCACGACTTGATTGAAGCATTGTTTGAATAGTGAACTGACATCTGTGGGATGCAAAGACATGGCTCAAAAGACCGCTATTTGTCAATGTAAAGTTTTTTATATGGCACATTACAGAGAAAACCAGCATTCCAGTCTTAATCTTGAATTTGCATGACTCCTGTAATCTTCATAAAGCATGCAATTCCCAGGATGGGATGTGATCTGCCAGGGCAGATAATATGCAGATACCTGCTGCTGCAGGAAACAGATGGGTGCCAGCTGTCACTGCCAGCCACCTCTTTCTAAAGAGTAATCCCTGTCATTGAGTGGAACACATTAACATGCTTTCACTTCATCAGACCAAAAAGCTCTCTCGCAGCAGGTACTCAGACAGAGGAGAAAGTTCAATTGAGAGAATGTCCTCTGGTTTCGCCTGCCAGCGTCTACCAAATATTTTGCAGTTATATCATCTTTAGATCTGTAGACTGGACAACGCTGAGCACCTCAGCTTGGTCCAACAAATGTGTATCGTCTATACGTCGCTTGATCATCAAGCTTGAGCAGTCAGAGCAACTCAGTTGACTCAAAGACTCTGGTTACGTGTTTCTCCACACACAAAGCAGAGGAGGCATCAAGGACTGAAACCTACGCAAGCAGCACATTAGTATCAGAGAATACAGGTCCAGAAGCTGTACTTTAGTACTCAGTTCTCCACTTTCCTTCATCGTATGCTGTAGGGAGCTGTCAAAGACAAGTATTCCAGCTCTCCAGCAGCCCCCTGGGAGCTAACCTTTCTAAGGGTGGTAACAGCACCGTTGAACACTTTACAAACACCAAAGAGTGCTTATGAGCAAAAATTCTGTTTCTGTACAAAAGGCACCATCTCACCAAGCTACGCTGCAATATGTTTAATTGTACAGAAAGTGCCTGGCCAAAATCTGTAAAATAACTATTTGTAGCAAGTATCTTTGAAATCTGGTGGGGTGGGGGTTTCAATTTTGGGGTTTCTATTTCTTTGGTTTTGTATTTTATGTTGTTATTTATCTAAATACATGGAGTGAATTACCATGAACTTGTGTCTCACTACAGGTGCTGTAGACTTTCTGAGGAGATCTGAACATTTGACTGAGAACTATCAAACCAGCTGATTTTTATCCTGAGTGTCTCTATGCAACATAACAAATAAGTTGTACCATTTTGAAAGCTCATGGCAAAAATCAATCCTAAAAAAGTACTGATTTTTATGACAAATTGATATTGCTACTGTGTGGCAATATTTTAAGATTGTTTTCCAACTCACAGTGACTTCAGGAAGGCAAACCTACCAAAACCAGTGGCTTTATCTTTGTTATTGTGATGAACTGTATAGTTTAGATTTGGTACAACATGTCCTCCAATACTGTGTTGCAAAGTGGAGCCTAATCCTTCTTCTATTGAAGCTGCCTAGCAGAAGTCTACTGGTTTCAATGGGAGGATAATTCCTTTTTGTGAATAAAGAAAAGCATTTACATAAAATAATACTGTCAGAAATGAAGAATTCCCTAGTGGTGTCTACAAACTCAGACAGCTGAAATTCTCACCAAATGTTTATTTCAGATAGAATGAAACCCTGCCATGTTTTACGCTGACATGAACAGCTAGAACAATGCAAATTGCCTACAGAAGTCATTATTTAATATTTTCTATGTGTATTCTAACATTGTCTCACCTTCCCTCTGTGATTTTTTTACTTCTTGTAAAAAAAAAGAAGCTGTTGGGAATAATAACAGTTTACTATTTGCTCCAGTGATGTTTATTCCTGTAGTGGCAAGTATAATACTGATTGTAAAGCTGTCAATATGCTAAAAATTAAAAGGAAATATCTCTGTATGTTACCAATACACTCAATCATATGTGAGTTCTATATTTATTGTGATTTTCAATTCCTATTGCTATTACATATGAGCACAGAAAGTGCCTGGGTTTAATTTACATATTTAATTTGCTTAATGCCCTCTGGATCCACTTTTAAAGGCATGGAAATTTAAAAGGAAAAGTGGTATTTCTAATGCTACATAGTACCTGTGCTTGTTCCATTACAAAACTAGCATTTTTCATTTTGGAGCTTCTGGTATTTTATTATGCCTTATATGTCTCAAATCACAACATGCAGCAACAATTCATGCCATAAATCCTTGTGGAACTGGTGATCCATGCTTCCACAGTGCTAGAAGAAAATACTTGTGGGAATATTAACAATGCCCATGAGCATAACATAATGAAGCCTATTTTCATCAGTGGAATTCATGCTTTTCAGCTATCAAGGCTATAAAGGACCTGTATATAGGCTATACTGAACCTGATAGGGGTTCCAGGCGGACAGTTATCACTGCACACTCTTCCCTGCTGCCTCTGAGTGGACTCAGCAATTTCCGAGCTTCTCCTGCAAACCAGTGTGCAGTCAGCTGGCACAGCTCAGAGAAGGACCCAGGCTGCTCTTATCTTTGGTGGGACGAGGGCTTGTGCTAGACACGCAAAACCACCAGGCAGTTGTTACTGTCATCTTGACAGACTGCTGTACCCTTGGCACTCGGTGATATCCAGACTCTGATTTAATCTATTTAGGTGAAGTTGCACTGAGGTGAACCCATGCCAGGACAATTTTTCACTTCTCCCAGCAGCCAAGGGCACCTCTCCTGTTCTTTGCGTTGCCAGCTCCTCTCCTAGCTCTCTCCTGCCTCTTGGTGCTGCTGCATCTCCATCCTAATCCGTATTTGCAGCAGGTCTGCACTTTCTCCCTTCATGTGGATGTTTCTTGGGTAATCCCCTCAGTTTGCTAACTGGGGGCATTGAAGGCAGCTGCTGTGCAGTAGCAGATCTTCCTCTCCTGCATGTTCAGGTAGCCTAGGCATCGCTTTATTCTGTGCCAGCTGGTGGGAATGCAATAGCTCTTCAGAGCATCAAAATAAAACAGTAAAAGCAAGAAAGCTACCAATATATGTCTTATTTCTTACAAAGTGAAGGCCACAGAATTTTTGTCCATTCCACAATTAAAATAAAGGAGGGGGCTAGAGGAGGACATGGTGCTCTTTATTTTTTATAGTAACAGAGAGAGGCTTCCCTCCCTCTGGTTTGGAATAGCCAGTTTGTTGTGCACTCTGTGAAAGAGATGTTAAATTTAATGCTTGGGGGCTTAAAACAGTAATCTCCAGAGCTTAAGCCACCTCCCAAAGATCAAGAACCCAATGTGGAAAGTGTTACTTCTGATCACTGTGGGATTTTTGTCTTCTTCAAGCCATGTGGCATGGTGCTGGTTCCTTCCAGGAAGAGCGTACAGCACTGGGCATACTCTCCTTCAGCCAGTCACGCACTTCTGCTGATCCTAAAACATAGGTGAAGAGATGGTAATTAGAAAGAAACTGTGTTTTCAAGTTCATCAAGTCAGAGGGGCTAAGGCTGCAACCTCAGCAGCATGCTCACTATCTCAGGAAGGAACTGTGAGCAAGCCCAGCATTACACACTGGCCCAAGGAGCCAGAGGAACCAGAGTCCTCACCAGAGCTGCTACCTAGGTACCTCATCACCTTGATGGTACCTCATCACCTTGATACTCCAGGGCTAGTTACCCAACAAACCTGAGGCTTTGCAGGAGCCAGACAGTTAAATCGGCTGAGCACATGGACCAATTTCTGTGTCAACATCCCCCTCCAGTGAGATGGAGGGATGGGGTTACTGACTTCCAGAATTCTATGCCTTGACGTAACTGTGACCATGAACCTGAACACAGGGTTTCAAAAGGTCCTTGCAGAGCAGACAATCCAAGCTGTAACTTGCACCTTAAGGACAGTCATTGGGGAGCAAACAACAGCCAGAACTCTCACATGAGGGCTTTTGCATTGGTCCAGCAATGGACTGGTCATATTGGAGCACGCAAAAATTATTTCACCCCATGCAAGTTTCCCCTTTCTGCTACAAGAGGCCCTCCACCTTCTCTGGCCATGGCCTTTGGGATGGCTTCCTTACTAAAGGAAACATCTGATTCATCTTAAACCTGGCAACTATTTCTATGTCCGCATTGGTTTAACTTTTCAAGACATCTTTGTGAAAGAAATAAACCTCTCGATTTAAAATGAAGGAAAGCATAAAACTAATGCATTCATTTGTATTTCAAAGATTCAGAAAGCAGAGGCGAAGGGTCCGTCAGCTCTAGAACCTGGTGCTGATTTGCACGTGCTGATGGCTGGACTTGGGTCCAGGTTTCTTACAGGCAAAAACCCCTCTGAGTGGGCAGCCAGCATTTGCCCCTGCCAAGCACAGTGCCTGGGCACGCCTGTGTTTTTCTGCCAGTTCCAGTTACATGGAAAGCCCACAGGAAACCCTCACCCGCTTGACAAATGGGGAAGATTAGGCGTTTGCTGGAAAAAAACTTTCCAGACCTAAATTTGGTTCAGGCTCACTCGGGCCCCTGCGCACGGTCCGCACGCCAG
>JANHFX010022448.1:15862-39552 GCA_027560015.1 Chloroceryle amazona | reverse complement strand
GCTCCGCCGTGCCGCCCCGAGGGGTGGGTTTTGGTTGGGGGGGGGGGGTGTCACCGCAGTACCGTCCGCCCTCGGGAGGAGCCGCCCTGCTCTCCCTCATAGCTCGGCCGCCGCCGTTCCCGCGCGTACCGCCCTCAGCGCCTCGGCCGCAGCCCGCCGGGCTTTTTGTCCGCTTCTGTCTGACTCCACCTCGTCTCGCTTTGGGTTTTCCCCTCGATCCGGTGGATCTGGGCGCGTGCGGTGCGAAATCCGTTAGCGCCGTTGGACGCCACCTCCAGCACCCCCTTGGCCTACGGCAAATGGCCGGTAGCGAGTAGCTTCGTGTAGGCGACGAGCTTGTTCCTTCCAAACTTGGTACAGGTCAAATTGCGGGAGTTAATTACGTAAGAGACGTCGGTCTGTCCCTGCTGCCGGTTTCTCGCTCTCCGGGTGTGAGCCTCGTTGTTTGTCCTGTGGGTTTGTCTGATCTTTCTGGCCCTGCGAGCTGTTTGCTGAGCTGTTTACATGGCCAAGAACCACAGAATGCGCTGTGTGCCCTCAAGAGCCAAGGAGCTAGGTTGGTCTGGAAGCAGTTCAGTCTCCTCTGGCTGCATTGCATCCTGGCGCTGGGCGCACATGAGTGTGAAGCTGACCAGTAACCCGCTCCAGCCCAGCTAGACTATCTCCACAGACCTCGACCACGCAGTGAGGGCCGATACCGGGCACTCTCGCAGCCCTGAGCTGCAGGAGGACTGCTGGGAGCCAGAGGTTAACAGCCTGCCTGCTGCAGCGGGAGAGGGCGGTGTTGGTCCAGCAGGACACTTCTGGTAGCGTTTGCAGGTTTCTTCCTCTGGTGTGAAGGGAATATCCGAATTTTTACCCTGTGTAAGTCAGTATAACAGACAGTTTTGCCTTGGGGGCAAGCATGAGCTTGCCTGCACTTAAAAGCCGAGTTCTTGGTGCCAGTCATTTATTTCAGCGAAGAGTAGGCATCTGCTGATGGAGAGAGCTTGCTGTTATCCCATGTGAAGACCCTAACAGAGCTTTTCACAGCAACAATAGTATGGGGAGAACACCTGACACCCTGCCACTGATTCTAAAGTTAACACCTCATTCCCAAAACCTTTTCCCATGATAGAAAACATCTTCTGATCCTTTACTCTTGCAGATCTGTTCCTCCCCTGTGCTAGGCTGGGAGAGCTATTTTGAAAGTAAAATAAAAGTGCTAGTATATCTGTTATTAGTTAGTTGGCTGCACTGACTGCCCTGTCTCTACAGAGGAGTTGTGCTAAACTTCCTATAATATCAGTAAAGAATTTACAGAAGCGAGTGTTGTGTGTGCTGTGGTTGTTCCTCAGGTATATGCCCATAATGATAAATTACACACACAAAATCTATTATCTGGAAACTCGTAAGTGCCCTGTTTCTGAAAGACACAGGGCCAGTCTGTTGCATACCTCACCGATGCAAACCAACAAAGGTTTTTTCATATCTTCTTGAGTCTCTTGAAAGAAGAAATAGCTTGATCCTACCATAATGAAAAGAAAGCCTGAGGCAGTTTTAGGTTTAATTCAAATTAGGAGAATAGTGAAGTTAGGTAATACATTTGTAGTTGTTATCATGAGATGCAAATTGTGGTGCTGATTGCCAGAGCTCTGTGAATAGCAGTTCCCTAGGGAGCAGAGCTGAGAAGTGAAAGGTCACCCAAAGGTGTGGTGGATCTTCCGTGAAATGTGTTGGAGAGTGTATGGTACAAGGATTTGGGGGTTGTGCGGGGGTTTTCTGGGCCTGATGGCTGTAGGAGGAAGTCTTAATTAAAACTCGTGCAGAAAAATTGTGGGTTGGGAGAAGGTGGTGTTTGATCCAGGTAGGGGATGTGTTGTCCTTATGATTCGAAGGGAGCTGTGTTTGATGCTGACAAAGCCAACTGGACTGTTCAGGTTACTGGCTTCTGCTGTGATCAAAACATGAATAGATTCCCTTTCCCCTTCATATACAAACGCATATGAAAGTCCTCTAGGTTCTTGTCTTTATTTCCTGTAATTTTGGTTGCTTTCCACTGTAGGGCTATTTATAGCTGGCTAGATTACCTAAAGGGGAAGCTTAATCCAAAGGAACAAGGCTCTTAGCATCTGAGCTTCTATAAAATTAATTTGGTGGGCTTTGATAACTTCACTAGAGTCCTATACCCTCTGTTACCTGCATTTACTGCACTTAGAGCTTGCATCGGGCAAAACCTTGGTGTATGTGTGGGCTCAGATTTTGGAGTATTGGTAGTGTAGGGAAATGTATTTGTGTTTTCTCAAATGCATTCCTTGGCTGTAGCTTTCAGCTGTAGTTAGTTATAAGAATTGTGCCTGAACCTGGAAGATGGATGCATAGGAAGGTGCAGGTGTAAGAGTTGCTTCTAGAGGTGAAGTTGCTTTTTTTTTTGACAGTGTTAACTTTGTCCTGATCAATACATTTAACTTTTTTTTTTTAGACATCTGTGGAAACTTTTCTACCTGCAGTTTGTGTATCAGTAATAATACAGATGGAACGGGCTGCAAGTGGATCAGATGTGAAGGTAAGTACTATGTGGTGCAGAGATTATGCTGTGCAGAACCGTAAACCCAGCTAGACCTGCTTCATCTATATTAATGCTCATTACATAAATATACTCTGCTGTTTCATAACCTAACAAGCATTAACTCACAGTTTTTATCTGTTGTTAAGCATTTGAAGTTCTTATGTGGAGACAACCGAACATGCTCAAAATAATCCCAGATTTTTAAGGCTTCTGATTTAAATGTGCTGTTGATATGATAATGTTTTCCAGGTGGTTCAGAATGTTTTTAGAACAAAAAAGTCACTATGTTTGGTGTTAAGGAGTCCTGAGTGGATTCTGACATGCAGACTCATCCCTGTGCTTCAGCCCTTTTGGGGCTTTACCATGGACCTGGCGGTCAAAACCACTGCTCCTGAAGTGAACACAGAAAGGGAGAGGAGCCCACGAAACAGAATTAGCTAAGAGTGGTGTACCTGAAGCTAAGAATTGCATCCCACTGAAGGGAGTGTGAAAGAGCCAAAGAAGCATTAGCTGGTCTCATTCAGAGTCTTGTCTTTCCCCCTGTGGGTGAGTTGGATGTAACTACATTTAGGTGACCTCTGGTGCTCAGTGCTGGAGGAGGTGAAGCTGCATTTGACAAAGTGACTACAGGGGTAGTCCACAGGTGGATTATTTGTACTTCCTATGTGAGGTGGAAGCAAAATAAGAGGAAAGAATGGCTTGACTGTTAGAGTGATTTTGTAGCACTTGACTGTAAATGACCAAGAAAGGTTATGTAGGAATGGAACTGAAGAAGAATTTTAGATGTAACTTGTCCAGTATAAAAGTGTCCTTTTAAGAAGCTCAGTTTTCTGAATTCTGCGTGTGTTTTCTGCACATACTCCAAACGCCCAAGAGATCTGTGTAACCTCTTTGAGGGAGAGACTGAAATCTGAGTTGAGGAAGAAAGGTAGGGAGAGAATAAGAAACTGATGTCGTCAGCAGTTTCAAGGTCAAGGATCTGTTTGAAAAGCTGAAACCAAGTTTTGCTTGTGTGTAGAATTTAAGGTAGTTCTTTTTATGATGCTCCCATAGAGACAAAATGTTTGAAAAAGGCCTCAAATAGTAGAGACAATTATCTGATTTTACAGGCTATGAAGAAATAAAAACTATGCTGTTACTGCAAAATGTTGCATAATCACTTAAGTATTTGCAAAGTATCGATTTAAGAGTAGCTGTAGTGAAATAAAAAATTAAAGCTTTTCTAATTGCTGTATAATAGTGAAGTTCTGTGTATTTAAGTGGCTTTATTGTTATCCTGGCTAGAAGATGGTGTTTAGTTTGTCTTGTGAGCAGTTTATTAGTATTTAGGAAATGTCTCAAACACTTTAAAGTTCTGCTGCTGTAAATACTCTTGTCTCTTCTTTTCTAGAAGCTGAGATGTGTGTAAATGCCACAGAAGTAGACAAAGACAGCTGTACAACTGAAGACCAGTGTTCTTGTAAGTAGCTAGCTTTCACATAGTTCAATGTGAAGCATTTATCTCATTTGTTTACTTTGTTAATATGCCTTCTACAATCTCCATGAGCATGTAAATAAGCTCTTGTTTGAGGCGCTTCCAGCTTAAACCTGTGACGTGATGTGAAGATGCACAGTTTCATTTTGCATTAACTGCTTGCTGTTGCAAGAAGCCTGGTGTATTTTACTAGGCACGTGTCTCTGGCTACTACGTTGGTTTCTTGGTTTAAAATGGGTGATGTTTCCTGTTGTATATAATATATACCGAGGAGCTTGTCAGCGTCCTCAAGACAGTATGCTTCATATTCAACAGAAAATCTTCCACCTGCTAAGTCCGTTGTTTCATCTGAGGTATAGTAAATAGGGAAAGCTTCTGACCTTGCAGTTTTAATTGTTAACTAGCACAGCTCTTCACACCATCCTGAAGGGTGGGGTCTGCACAAGGTAAATCCTTCATGCCAGGAATATGCTCAGTTGCATATCTGCTTCACTCTTTCCATTAATTTGTGTTTGCCATGCAAAGTGGATTTGCAGTATATGAATAATTTGGATTAAATCTTGAATTTCACTTTGTGAAAGACGCCCAGTTTTAGTTTTTCTGAAAACTGACAAGAAGTGGACTTCAAAATAGGATTTTCTGGGTTTAAGATCTAGAAAAGCAAATTAAAATTCAGCAGTGCTGCTGAAGCAGCTGGCTCACACTAACAGAACTGAAGATGCCATGCTGCTGTGAGCTCTGTTATGGCGGTGGCAGCCAGTCAGAAATAGTTCCACTTGACTTGGACTTTGGTGGTGTTTCTAAAATTGTAACAATCACCTTTTAATCAGGAGTGTTAAAAGTCCCCTTTTCAGTGCTTTCCGAAGAGAGTGAGCAGGCTGTTGTCAGTGCTTTGTCTATGTAGAATTTCTACAGTCTGTTCCTGTTAAACTTACAGCAACTTTATCAGGTGATTTTGTTTTAGCTTCTTCATATTTGAGAACTTGTCACCTTTAGTAGAGGGTCTGTTGATGTGAGAGGAACCTGTGTATCTTTTCAGCTCTTAACAGTGTTGTGGCTCAGCATTACATTTGGGGATTGGCGTGGAAAACCATCAAGGTGGCCCTAAACCAACTCGGTGCAAGTGGGACCTGAAGAATGTAGGTGCTGATATATTCAGCCTGTCTCTGTGGAAACAGTTGGCTCTGGTTTCCTGCCATGCTGCAGTGTTTCAGTATGTAAATGGCCACATTTAAATGACCTGTGCATTAAAGGCTTCTAGGCATAATGGTATTTCAGCAGGAAGCTTGCTGATAAATCAGTGTATGATTAAGCACCAGCTTAAGTAAGCTGTCCATGTGTGATTAACTCAGATAATGCAGTAAGTTGCAGACTTGGTTTTGGGTTTTCTTGGTGTCTTGTTTTTTTTATAGCACATGCTGCAGCTGAGAGCCCCTGAAGCCAGTGACAGCTCTCAGAATGGGAAGCTTTAGCAAATATTCAATTATTTGAGGATGTCTTTTTTTTTTTTTTCCCCTGTACTGCTTCAGAACTTACCACTCTGATTTCTAGTTGAACTTGATAGGTCAGTTGAGGTTGAGGAGCACTGATGAATACCTTGTTTCCTGTTGTGTAAAGCACCCCCATTTTATGCTTGTATGATAGGACTCTTCTCCCTTCTGCTCGCTTTGAGGAATCTTGAGTTGTCAGTTGAACACTGGCTTGATGGGGCTGCCTGTGATTAGGTTTTTCATGCATTCCCTTGTGCACTTTTGCTATTAGTTGATGGATTGAACGTTCAACTGCTTTGTAATTTCAAACCAAAACTACAGTAGAACTCAGCTCTATGTGAATCCTCTGAAACTCAACCCACTGCTATTCTGTTTTGTTTGGTTTGGGGTTGTTTGCTTTTATTTTAGTTAAACACTGCCATTAATTTCTTTAACATTCTTTTTTTCTTTCATAGCTTCTACAGTTGTTCCTTTTACCAATATTACTACGTCGCCTTCCAATATTACTATGTCGCCTTCCAATACTACTGCAGAACCTTCCAATAGTACCACAGCGTCTTCCAATACTACCACAGCCAGTTCTACCCCAGCTCTTACTCCTACAGGTAATACAGTAACACTGAACACAGAACGGTAGTAAACTAAGTGAACAAAATAAAGGTCACGGGCTTTTTCCAGAGATGACTGTAGTAGCGAGACTCCAAAAGATCTCATATATGGAATAATAGAGAGTGCCAGGGTCTGGGAGAGTGGGTGATGGTATAAAACTCTTAACAGAGAAAATGCTTCGTTCTGATATAATGAAGAATTGGATTGGGGTAATTGTTTAAATTAATTTAGTCATATCCACTAACCATGAGTCCTTAAAAGTTAGATATTTTTTCCCTGTTGTTGCCCAGTTCAAAAAAACTTCAGTTCTTACATGGGCTGCCATCTTAAAAAAAACAAAATAATAAACTGAACATAACCAAACCCCAAAACATCAGCACTGAAAGCATCTGCTGCTTAAGATAATAAGTTGGTACTTGATTAGGCTCAGAACAGCCTAATGTACAGTAAGGTGACACTTAGCTTTGAGTAAACATACAAATATTGTCGTTTCTCTCAAGCACATAGTGGGATACTGATTAATTTTTAGGAATACTAATCTGGGGGAGGGGGTGGTGTAGAAGTGTTCTGACTTGATAATGGAAGAGGTTTTTTTAGAGACAGTCCGGCTCCAGGTGAGTGCTTATTCCAGTGATGTTACTCACAGTGTTTTGGGGATGGGGGAGAAAGAGGGAGTGTTGCTGTCCCGTAAGTGTTTATCTAGAGATACTACATTGAGTGCAATAAATAGTGATTATAAGGGCTGTTGAATGAAAGTCAGATAACCAGGTTGTCTTGAAGCAGCTGTCTTGATTCTTGTTCAAACACCAGCACTTATATTAGTACTCCAAAGAAGTCTGAGTGAGGAATCACTGACTGATCTGAACCTTGAAACATTTGAATAACAACGGTGTGCAAGTTTGGAAGAAAGTCCTTATTGCAGAGACTTGGCTTCATGCCATGCTGCTGAACATCTAAAATCTGTGGGCTACAGCCTGAGGTCAAAGCTGCTTCTTGTTTAAGCAAAACAAGTTAAATCATTTACATAAGAGTTCAGCGCTTGCAAATGTTGCTCTTGAAGTTTATGATATGCACAAACTGTCTTCTCTCAAACAGCTATCACCAATGTAACTACACATCCTCTGCCTACAACTGCTGTTGCTTCAGCTACCACTGCTCCCAGTACTCCAGGTAACTGCTGCTACTGGCATAATTAAAGCGTGAAATACTTTGCAATTGGTGTTGTTTTCGAAGAGTTACTAAGTGACAGCATTCAAGTAGTATTGGTAGAGCTGCTGTTGTCACTTGGAACTTTATGGCATGTCTAATTTTAAGGTTATGGATGTATGGAGCAAGGTAACGGCCTGAGAAAGGGAGCTCAGTGAGATATTAAAAGCCAGAAATGTATTGGCAAACACTGTCTGCTGTTGTGGCTGGAAGTCACTTGTTCACTCGCCTATCTTTGGGAAGTGGTGTTTTGTTTTTTTTCACTTGCAGTGTAATAATGGGATATCTATTAAAAAAACCCAACCCTAAAAACTGAACAAAAACCCCAAAAAACAACCCTACTGTGATATGAATATGCTGAAGTATTTTAGTACCAGTCCTGAATAAGCTATTTCATGAACAGCTCTCATGAAATAAAGCTCCTCAAAACTAGCCCTTGGCAGTCACCGTTAGCTCCAGATTCCTATGGTGGCTTCAGGTGATTTCTTTAAGGTGGCTTCAGGTGATTTCTTTAAGCATAGCTCTTGAGGTAGAGTACGGTAGACAGAGGGTAGTAATTTCATTTGAATTTAAGCAAAAAAACTGGCACAAGTAGCAGAGCTCAGAAAGTGTTTTGAGTGTGAGCGTATCAATGATACACTTCTGGGTAAAGGAGGAAAGCTTTGGCTTTTTGAAGTGCAAGCAAAGTCCAGCTGGGACTTGCTCAGTATTGAGGTCCAGAGCAATCTGCTATAAATAGTCCTGGCCTTGTACAAACAACATACAATCAGAATTTGAGTGTCACTAATCTAAATGCAGCTGCTGACATGTCTTTTGATTATTTTGTTTTCATATTGGTGTTGGGATGTTTTGAGTAATCTTAATAAAGTAGTACAGTCTGTAAAGCTGTTGTGAGCACTGTGCACTCACAAACTCTCATGTGGTGTTCACAGGTACAAATACTACTGTGACTCCCATGCCACCTTCACGCAAATCTACGTTTGATGCCGCAAGTTTCATAGGTGGAATTGTCCTTGTTCTGGGTCTGCAGGCTGTTGTTTTCTTTCTGTACAAATTCTGCAAGTCAAAAGACCGAAACTACCACACGCTTTAGGACCTACCACTTCACAATGGACTGGTAGCTCAACACCTGTAGTTCACCGAACCAAAATATTTTCTGTCACTCATGGAAGACAGCGGTTGGTAATATCCTTTAAATCTCTAAAAGACTTCAAAAGAATATTTTTGCAACATTATACACGGCAAGAGGTGAGATGAATCTCTTCTACAGGATGACTTGCAATATGCTGCATGGGTTCTAATGGCTGTCTTATTTTCCTTTAGTGGCTGCTGCTGTGGGACTTGTTTTTGATATGCCAAATGTAGACATTCAGAGATTCTTATTCAGTGGCAACGCTGTCTTGAGTAGACAATCTCATGATGACTCATTGTGAAGGCTAATTTAATCAACATTTGATACAGTATCCCTTCAGCTTTATCCAGATGTGAATTATTGGTGACTGACTTCAGGGAGTGAAATACCATTTCTACTAGCTTGTGGCTCTCGGAGCGTGTTGCTAGAAAGATGAACAAAATCATAGAGGTAGATAATATCGTAAAAGAATAACATAGCCCATCATTTATTTTTTTTTTACACAAGAATAAAGGTTGCCTGATAAAATCCTGCATTCCAAACAGAAGTCCTGTGCCCTTTCCAGCTAATATTGAAGGTGGAGAGGGGATTAGAGATAATCCTTCTAAAGGGAAAATGAAGATTAGTGCCTTAAAAGACTAAAAATCAGTAGGCTGCAGAAGTGTCCCACCTATTTCAAAGATAAATAAAACTGTTTAAGCTTTATATAGGAGAAGGGAATACATGTGATGTGAGAGTTCAGTTTAAACTTAAGCTAAATAACTGTCCCTTACTGATCTTGTTTGAGGGTTAGGGAGCATGGTACAGTAATACTCAGCTACAAACAAAATTAAGTTGTTTACCTTCTTCTGGCCTACGAAGACCAAACCATACAAAGTGATAAATTTCATTTCACTCCCTGTATAAAATGGCAACAACTTACATTTATACTTGAAATACTGGTGATTGGGAAATCCTGACCTTTTTTTTCCTCATTCAAATGGTTTTTAAACCTGTTGCAATTAATTTCAGGGTTTTTTATTGTTTGGGGGTTTTTTTGACTCCTGTCTGTTTGCTTAAAGAGCAATTAAGGGTAGTTCAGAGGATCTGCTGATCTATTCCTTATCAGGATTGCTGTATCCTGGGGATGCCGGGGCTATACCTCTTTTCCTTTCCCTCCCCCGTCTTCCTGGCATCAGGTTTGTGTTACTCTGCAGTGAACTCGTTAAGGGAATCTGTTTGGCCAAATAGTTGGGGTTTGGGGTTTTTGTTTTGTTGTTTTTTTTTTTCCTTGGCTGGATCAGCCAAGGTCAGAGGTACGTCATCCCCAATGCAGACTGACTTAAGCACCTGTAAAAATAAACCCACAGGAAAAACGAAAACAAGATAAAGTGGTGGATGTAGCATAATACTTAGCTTTTAATGATATCCCTTGATCATCAATTTCAGGATACTCTGTAGTACTGTCTTACTAGCTCTGACTTGACTGGAATTTGGCATCCAGTACAAAATTGCAGCATTAATGCAGATATTAGTCATGGCAGTGGAACTAAAAATGAAGCAAATTAAGTGCACTTCAGTGGGAAACTTAAAGCTCAGTGTTGCTTTCTTGTGCTTTAGTTAGAATGGCAGTGTTTTTGTTGTGCTGCATAGAAATCTCAAATTGCTAGAGAATACAGCAGTGACTCACCAGTACTGTATCTTTGAGTTCATTAGCTTTTGGTTCTCGAAACAAAACCAAGACAATCAGCTCAGGTTTATTAAAACAGCAGAGTGAGCAGCCAGTTTCCAGCAACAGCATGTGTGCGAGTGAGATGGGATAGCCTTGGCCTTATGGTGAAATCACTTAATCTGTCCTTTATCTCAGAACTGTGTTGCTACATTTATTTGTTTAAAAAGATACCCATGGGATTGTATTCTGAACTTTGAGGTGAGCAAAATGCTCCTCTAAAGTGTGACAGTTGAGTTCAGCAAAGCAAGCTGTATACCTAGGCTATGATGGTTTTGATATTTTTTTGGTTGGTTTGGAAATTTTTTTGGCCTCTAAGGGCTATCTTTTGAGAAACTTGCAGGAAAGTGCTACAGAACACTTCATAGCATGGAAGACTTTGCCACAAAAGTTGTTGCTCTGTAAAACTTTGCAAAAATGCTTTTTTCATGAGCTAGGCTGATCCTGATTTAGGTTGCTGATGAAGTATGCTGGTAAAGCAAACTAAAAATAATTTCTAAAGTGCCTTAAAGTTGCTTAATCTTTTGCCTCAGTTTTGGTTGAAAAGGATAGAAGGGATACCTTGCCTTAGTTACTAAATTTTTCTTGGTGCCAGCTCTCGCTACTTTCCAAGACTTTAGGAAACCCAGGATCTCTGACTTGTACAGGTGCCAATCTGGAAACACTCAAGCTTGTACTGTAAGAACCTAGTCATGTTCTGGAAGGCCTGCACTATGCACTGCTTGCTCATGAGCCTTGCCAACAAAGTCTTGTCCACCACAGCTCTGATTGTTCCCTTTCCATTGTTTGGGGGAGGGGAGGCTGGGTTATACATCTTCTTCAACCTGTGCTTGCTGCCTCTTGTAGAAGTTAATTACTCCTCTGTGAATGGCAGTATCAGCTGATCTGTGCTGTGTACTAGCAAAAAACTGAAGTAACATCTCGCAGTTTTCCTCGGCCTTGTGGTTTGAAGTGGAAGGTAGCTCGTAGATCTGTAGTTGTATTTGCCCCTAAATCAGTTTTAGGCACTGAACTGTAGTGACTCTCCAAGTTACTTGGCTTTCTCTCGAAGCCAACTTGTGCGAATATCAAGCTGTTATTTTATGAATGTTCTTTGCAAGTGTTGCTGTAAAAGTTTGTATTTTGTTTTCAGTGGCAGAAAACTGAAGCAGTTGTAATCACAAAACCAAATTGATAAATAAAATCTGTTGAATGGAATTTTACTTGTACACTTCCTTTAATGTGAACAATCCCAGAGCGGACCGTCTGCTGACTTTCTGAGTGAGCTGTTTGCTGTAGGAATTGAGAAACTCTGGTAGGAAAGGAGAGTGAAAGGCTGGACGGGTTAAGTTAGCTCTCCTAAACACAGTATTAACTTTCCATTTGCTATGTGCAACAATGCTCAATCAGATTTAGAATTGTCTCCAGAGTAATGCTCATTTAGGTCATGTTTTCTATGTTAGTTTAGCCCTGTTCTCCTCTAAAAGCCGAAGAACAGCATGGCATTTATCAGATGTGCTGCTTGCAACAACAGCATGCTCCTCTTTCCAATAGTGAAGCTCGTAATGCTGGGTATCAGCCTAGAAGGTGGAAGTGGGACTGCAGTCTGTGCTTCCAAGGCAGCTGTTAATAAACCCCTACACTGCAGCATCTTTGCACGTTAACGTATTTGACCTTCCTGCAAACAACACTGCTCTGAGCCTTATTTCTTTCCTGATTGCAGGATAAGGGGGAGGAGTTTTGCTAGGGAAGAATTGTCAGCGTGCTTGAGCGGGAGAAGAGAGGGTGTGCAATTCTGTAGTTGCAGACTGGATGAAAGGGTAACCATCTCCGAGTGAAGAGACCTCAGTAGTTTCACGTCATGACCTGGATGTTTTTGTGCGTACCGAATGAAGTATGAATGTGTCACTAGGTAGTATTGATATAATTTGATCTCGTATTATGGGACATTACAAAACTTTAGTATTTCTGGAAAGGCTGTGTGGAAACGGAGGAAATCTAGAGCTGTTCATGTACTTAAAATTGCTACGCCTTCGAGAAGAATATCCCTTTACTGCACACAATCGAGAAGGAGTTAAGGTTTTGTTACAATGCAGCACCAAAAGCCTATGCATGCTTGTTTATCCCTGTAGTACCAGTCTCCTGGTGCTGCTGCTGTTCTTTGAAGTTACTCTTCTGTAGGTATAGCCTTCATTCAGAAATCCTCTCTGATTTTTGCTGTAGGTTGTCAGTTTTGAAGGAGTGAGTTTGGGTTTTTTATCAAGAAGCTGAAATTAGCCTGAGGCAGCTGTTTTTAGTGCTGCAGTGGCTCCTGAGTGCTTTATACTGATAATACTGTTCTACTTCCCAACTGGCATCTGGTTCCTGGAATGTGCTAGGATCACATTTGATGGGTTCTTTAGTGACAGCTGACCTCGGATAGTTATGTTACCTTGTCATTCATCTAAGGTGTATCTCAAAGAACTCAGGATAACTGATTCCACAGCACTCCGAGTATACTGTGACTTCTTCTTGATGGAGCATCGAGCTTAAAAGCTTGTTACAGTAGCAGTGAAGGATGTCAGCCTTACTCCAGGAATTCTCTATCTTTAAATACTGCAGCAGTTAGAGTTCTTTTACTCAGTGTTTAATCAATGCCATGCTGATAAGCATTGCCTGAATTTAATTCTAGGTCTTTATAAAAAGAGTCAGTGGGATATTTGATGAGCTGTGTTCACAAGCATCCAGGGCCGTGGATGATGAAGAGCACCCAGGTTGATATTCTAACCCATCAAAAGCTCTAACAGAATTTGACGCATCTCTGAAAGACATCTTGGAGTCCTTTATTGGCTAGACTATAAAAGCAAGCTTTTTTCCATGCACAATAAATACAGAGAAGTGTGTATGCTTTTTTTACTGTTTTCTCCCAGTTAGTGTAGCATTGTGCAAGGAGCTACTGTTCTTCCCCTTTCTAGGAAGGGTGAGAATGTGCTAGAGAATATGCACACTTAAACACGTATGAAAGGCTCCGTGTACAGGTAGCAGCCTCTGAGGGGGAGAGCACTGCCTTGGGCAGGATAGGGTTAGGGGTTGAAATTAGGAAAGCAGTTTAAACAAAACAAAAACAGAACTCCCCCCCCCCAAAAAAAACAAACAAACAAAAAACCCAACCAAAACACCAAAAAAAAAAAAAAACAAACACACCAAACACCAGACCCAGTGCTCCTCCTCTGAGCTATGCTTTGCTTCACCACCTTCCAAGGTTACCACAATAAAAGGAAGCCTTTTAATTCTGACTGACAGCTTTGCCTTTCTGTACCATGCTGCACTGTCTGGAAGGGAGCACATGCGGTGCTGCTCCTGCTCAGTGGAAGGATCTCCATCACCTAAAATGGATTAGGAGCTGGTACTGAACACTGCACCAACTATTTGAAGTCTATATACACAGCACCGCAGCAGTACTGCCTCTCTGCTTTGTATAGAAACTGTTCTTCTCTCACTTCAAGGTTTCCAGTTCAGTGACACTTTCTAAAATACCCTGGACTGATTAAAAATGTATTTAGGTTTACTTCTGGGCCAGCCTTTGTTTCTGTAGCTGCATGAAGAGAGTTGGAAGAGACTTTTCATTTAAGTGTGGCAATAGCCTGCCTGCCCTTCTGTCCTTCCAGCTGCTAGCCACCTGAAAATGTAAGCAACATAGAAAATGTAACCAACCATGGCACAGTACTCAAAAACCAACAAACCAAGCAAAGCAAACACAGCAACAAAAAAAAACAAAGATCCAGGACAGGATTCTTTTTAACTAAATACATCCTTCCTGCCCTCCTTTCCTTAGTTAATTTTTGGATCATTTGGAACAATTTTTTTGGTTTGTTTTCTTGTTAGCCAGCCATGCATGCTGACCAATTTATCTTAAAGATAAATCTTCCAAGGATTTTGACACTGTCCAGCTGAAGCCTGCCTCTGTCTGGGTATAGATGTACACCAATCACAGCTTGCAAGCTGGCAAAGAAAAGTTGCTCCTTTGGTAACTGTATCAGTTTATTACTAATACCACCCTTGTTTACTGCCTTTGGTCTTCGAGTGTTTTCTCTTCTGTTGCTGCTTCTTGGGACAAGATCCAAAGGTAAGGCTTGTGCTGAGTGGATGCTGAGAGCTTGTTACTCTGGACCTGAACTGCAGAACCTGGACTGTTGCCAACACCAGAGTTGAAGCAGAACTCAAATGCAAAAGCTGTTGTTTCTGACCTCTAAGCAGAATGTGAGGGTGAAAAGAAAAAACAAAGCAACTCTACCCCAAACAAAAGGAAGAATTCAGAGGTATGGACACACAGCTCATAAGATTTATTTCCCCAGTAAATGGGTTACAAGACACAACCTGTCTTTACCTGCAGTCGCATTCCTCTGGGAAACTGCAGCTTCCAGGTCATAAAGTTGGACACTGTAGTTCATCAGCCTGCTGGAAGGCTTCCCACTTTAAACTGCACTCTTGGGTTAACTGGCTGCTGATCTAAAAGATAAGAAGATTCATGGCAGCAACATGAGCCTGATAGCTCTGCCTCAAAGTAGAGGCCTAGATTTAAAAGAAGAGATATTGTTGCCCTGTACATTTTCATGAATGAAAGGCCATCACTTCTTGCTGGTTGAAATAATCCATAATTACAGCTTTGCTAAACATGCCCATAATCCCTCTGAATGCAGAATACATCACAGGTAGTGCAAATTGACATCCTCATTCGTGTTGAATAGGAATCTGCATTTCAGGCATTGCTGGAGGAAGATAAAAACAGTAACAGAGGTCTTTCCTCGCTGTTCTCTCTGTATAATCCTAATTAGACAAGGCCCTACCTCCATTTGCAGCACAGAGGTATGTGGAAAAACCAGCAGCTCTTCCCTCATCTCTCCCACAGACTCTATTTTGCTGAGTTGAAATACAGAGTTTGTTACTGGTGCTAACTGGAGCTGGGACTATTGTGTGGCAGTAAAAGCCTCCACACTGCAGTTGCCATTTTCCTTTCGGCTCTCAAAGGCTGATCCAGCTGCTGACATCGCTGATCTCTTAAGGGGTTCTTTTGTACACACAGCAAAGCAGTTCAGAGCCTGTTCAGAGACCAGTGCAATCAGTGGTCTCGTGTCTGTACCAACTGCTTTGGCCGTGTAAAAATTTCTCCTGTTATAGTGGTTAGAAAGCATGCCATCAGCCTGAGAAATGATTCCCAACAGAACAGCATTTGTCATTCTGACTCTGGAAAACAAACAGTCTGTGTCTGCACTTTAGTGCTTTGGAAGACTGAAGACAGAATATACTTTGCTTGGTTTACAGGAAAGACATTCAGATACATTTAAGCTTTTTTTTTTTTCTCTCTAGATCAAGAAAGCAAGAGCAAAGGAAACTTCACTGACAGCAAAGCTGTCAGTTAGTAGATGGATTCATCTAGTTAAAGTCTAATCAAGCCAAACAACATTTTGTTCTACTGGCTACACCACAAAAGAAACACTGCACATTTCACAGCCAAAAGCCCACGGTACCAGCTGTGCTGAACACTGAGGTTGTGTTTACTTGGCCAAATCAGTCTCTAAACTGAAGCAGTTAAAGCTCTACAGCTCCCTTTGCAGGGAGATTATCTTGAAAGTGGATCTGGTTACTCAGTTATGCTAAATCAGTTATTAGCAATGCAGTAACAGATTTAATATATCAGTTTGGTGTGATGGCATCAGTGTAGTGAAAACTGATGCCATTTCTGTGGCCAGACTGGATTAAAGCAGTTGTATCCCCACTGTGTTCATTTGGTAGTCCAGAATCTGGGATACAAGTGGCGTAATGTCTGTGAAACGGAGGTAAGGGCAGAGGGCTTATGTCAAATGCAGAGTAGGTAAAGTAAAATGACAGCGCTTTGTCAGCACTGGTGTCAAAGCCATGCCTGGGAAATGTCACAGGGAGAGCCAGGAAAGTGACAAGCTCTGCAGACCCAGGAACATGGTCCCAGCGGGGCAGCGGAGCCCAAGCGAGGCTCCAAAGCTCCCCATTTAGTCTGGTGACAAGGACAGTGGTTACAGCAGAGGCCTGGGGCTCACCCCCAGCAAGAGATGCGTGGCTGGCCTCTGGAGCTGCTGAGCCCAGCCACTTGGCTGCTCTAGTGGCTGCACCCCTCGATCCTGTCCAGGGGTGCAAATGGGTTCTGTCTAGCACTGCACACCCATTCCCACTGCACCAGTACCCTCTACAAACTCCTAGGCAGTTTGCCTCTAACAGGAGGAGAATGCACACTTTCCAGAGCAAGGATACTGACCCAGGCTCAACAGGAAGGCCCTGAGAAGCATCAGAAAGGCAAGATGCCAGCAACAGGTGGGACATGACCCTAAGCTTGAAGCCAGTAGAGAGCCCAATGCAGTGCCAAGGCTCATGCTACAAGACCCTCATCCAGAGCACTTGGAGGGCTACAATGAAGCTCTGAAGTCCAGACACTTGAAGGGACACACTGAGATGTGGTCAGACAGTGTTAAAACTTGAGACATCTCTCCAGAAATGCTGCTGGGTTTTATTTTTCAGACCTGCATTATTAGTTTGCCTGCAGCATTTCTTTTTTTGACTCCCTTTTGTTGAAGGCGGCAACTTTTAGCCGATTTTTCAGCTTCCTCAGTTAGGCATTTCACTCTCTGCTCTTTTTCTTCCAGCTCTTCAAGCATATTCTCCCAGGTTTTCAGCTTTCATCACACCGAGTACTTGTGTCTCTTCTTGGCTGCTTGTGTCTTCCCCTGTACTACTTCCAATGACATTTGTTACTACAACATGCAGTCATGAAGTCTCAGGCTTCAATGGCTTCCCCCAGTTTCCATACACACCTTTCTGGATTTCTTTTTAAACCCTGATGACCAGCCCTCAGGCATCATGCCGAGCTGAGCTGAATGAGGAGGGACCCAATCCCTCGTGGCTTGGTACTGAGATAATGAAATGTTTGTAAATAAACCTGAATTATCCTGTGATCTCTCATAAGATCATAAGGACCTTTCATAAGGGCCACAGTCAGACAGAAATCCAAAATAAATCTGGGTTGTGGGAATGAGGAGCACAAGGGAAGGGTAGGGAGGAGTGGGAAAAGATCTCTGTATTTACATTATTGCTTTTCAGAGAGAGAAGCCTTAAGTCAATTTATATGGAATTTATTCAATTCCAAATAAACAAGAAAGCAGTTGCTTCCAGTTTCCTCAGTCAGCTGTAATTTGCTTTCTGCAACCAGCCTCTGCTCTGCATGTGCAACTTGTTTTTAAAACAACATATAACCAAGGAACAAGAGGGGGAAATGAGCAGAGCTTTTTTCAGACGTTGCTGCTTATACGTGGTCTGTAAAGACAACCAGGAAGTACAGCTACATTTCAGAATGTGTACCACAGCTGGATGCAGTGGTTACAGGTCACCTACATCAGGTCAAACCCTCTGGTAAAGCCAAGGGTTGTAGAGTGGAGCCTGCTCTTTGTAAACACCATCATTACCACCAATAGCAGCCGCTAGAAATATGCTAGATGCAGTGAGTATTCTGGGAGTAAACTGACAGCTTATCAATGAACAAAACTGATTTATCAGCCAAAAGCAACCCCACTCTGGTGAAAAATCTGAACACAAAATGCTAAAAGCAGTCACAACTCGAAATATTTTTCACTGGGGAGCTCTCTAAGCCTTGTTAAGGTTGGAGTTTCATAGACCAATAGGCTCAGAATGGAGCAATCAAGCCATCAGATGTGACTTTTTTATTTCACATTTACCTTGTATTGGAATGAGCAAGTTGGTTTGGCTAAAACGTTTCTGAGAAAGGCATCCAATCTTGACTTGAAGGTAGTGAGTTAGACATACTGCCCTCTCCATGGCTAATCACATATTGAGAACATTGTTTCTAATGTCCCATTTTCAGTTTGGCCTTAAACTTCTAGGCACCACCTCTTGTTACACCTTTCCCTAGGAACCATTTAACACCTCCTACTCTCTCCCAACAAAAATATCCCTAAACAGATTAGATTGAACCTTTAAAGAGCCCTCTCCTAGACAGCATTTCCTGCAGCCCTCCTTCGTAACTCTTCATTGCACTCTCTCATTTTTTCCTTCATCTTTTTTAAGTAGTACACTCTGGAACCAGTAGCAGTTTTCAGTATGCTGTACATACTCATTTTTAATATATCTGCACTACGCTCCTTTTTACACACAAAAAGATTGCAGCACCCATCCTTTCCAGCACCACACTACATGGCCAGTCATTTGTTGTGCCCCTTGTCCAGTCCAGGGTTGCAGTCACCCTGTTCTGCACAAGTCCTGCTTCTCATTCTTCATCTACTCAGGCACTGAAATACTTCTCGGAGGGATAACCAAGTTACTGTGCTGTCTGCAAGATTCTGTATTCCTCTTCTGCCCATATCGTTATGTACTAAATGTGCTGTATCAAATTCACTGCCATTCCTCCCCAAATATGCCACTGGTACATTTTATTATCTATAATTTTCCATTTATTTCCAAGTGACTGACAAAAATGTTCAATACTGATAGTTCTGCCACCAGCCCCTGTAGAAATCTGTCAAAACCCATCTTCATTTTATGAAAATAACACATCTTTATATGTCCAGAAATCGAGCTCTCAATCCATTTAGCATTTTTATTGATACTGTGTGATACTAAAATTTAAAATACAAAAGTTCTGTGCTGCTAACCCAAGCATTACAAGGCCCTTCCTTGCTATATGTTACGTAGCATTATGTTTATCTATCTAACTTGTCATCTTATCAGTGGAATGAAATGAGGTTCCTTGGACAAGACATATTTTTTGTCCATGGACAAAAAAATCATGTAAGGAATTTGTTTTGGATTTGATGACAACATCCCTGAATGTTTTCTTGAAATTTATTGATTGGGTGGAAGCCTAATAACCTCAAGATCAGTGATTTCATTCTTTTTTAACCGGTGGAATACAATATTAGTAGTGTCTTTCCCTCTACTAAAACATACCTCCAGCACTGATGATAGGATATAAATGTAGTGCCCGTAGCTGTCATTTTGGTACACAAATCAAATTTTATCCAAGACGTTACAGCTTTTTCCTTAGTTCTCTCTACCTGCAATGGTGCAAACACTCAGCTTTCACGTTGTTTCAGTGCCAGAAAATACACACCCAGTGTCAGTATCTGCATTAGGCACTTAGTTTTGAATCCCTTTCTCTCCTAGAATTACAGGAGGCCAAATCCTCATTAAAGCAAATGAGCTGGAGAGGAGATTTCAGTTTATTGCACTGGACCTGTTGAATTCAGATACTTGTTTAATAGCTGTGTCTTCAGCTCCGTCCTTGTCTGCTTGAGATTTTGCAAGAGCTTTCCTTACAGATGTGAGCTGGCCCTGAAATGCAGCCACTTCTTGTTCTGCCATCATCTTAGCATTCAGACACTCTTTTTTGTTTTGAAGAGCTTCCTGTACCTGGAAAGTACATAACAAAAGCAGTGATGAGAGCAGTGATTTTCTCTCTTTTATATAGCAGTGGTTTTATTGAAAGGTAAATCAGAGATTTTTAGCAAAGTGGGATTGAATTGTTCCTATTTTCTTCTAATAGGAGGACCTTTTTTTAAGGTAAAGTGGGGAACAGGATGGACAAGAAGAGTCCTCTAAAGGGGAAAATGTAAGATAATCTTTTGTATGGCTATAACTGCACATCTTTAATTACATTCACATGTCAACGGTTCAAGTGCTTGTGTGCAAACAAGCTCAGAGCAATGCAAAACTTGACCTTTCTCATGCATTAGCAAGACCTGCCCATCTACTAATCTGTTTATACCTTCATTATCCCTAAAGTAAAAATGCTTATGATGAAGCTCGTTTTCCACCTGGGCAGGGTCTTTTTGCTTGTTTTAAACAGGAACATAAATGTGTGTGTATATACTTGTTACTATGTCAGGCACAGATTTAGCAGCCCTGTCTCCTTTCTCAGCCATTATGAACTGGAAAAAAGCAAGGTCTGAGATACTTGGACCTTGGAGTGGAGGATAGTGAAATGCAGGTTCTAAGATCTTCAGGATCAATGAAAATTCAGACACAAAAAAGCTCTCTCTGAGCAATATGAGCTAGTTTCTAATTTTAAAAAAACATATTTTCCCATTTATTTTTCTGAGTTTACGATTTGCTTTTAAATCCCGTGAAAATAGCTCTTATTTCTGGTTTAAATCCCCAATCAGCAGTAATTCAATCCATCTTTAACTGATACGTTTAATAAAATATTCTAATGATAGAATAAAACTGAACTAAATGTATGCACATCCAGTTCTATTTTGGTTAAAAAAACCCCATTTTCTTTCCACTCTTTAACACATACGAACCATTCTGCTTTTCCTCACTTGACATGTGCAGCTAATTAAACTATATAACAATCAATAACCTGGTTGTTCCATTCTAATTGGCCTCATTTAAAGCAGTGAGCCACTTTTTCTTTCCATCCATCTTCACTTTAGTTTAATTTAGTCGGTTTTGTGCTTCATCTTGCATTTCTGTAATTAAATTTAGAAACCTCGTGCTGTGTTCTGCTTTGTTTAAGCAGATACCAATTAAAAAACAAACAAACAAACAAAAGAAAAAACAAAACAACAAAGCCCTCAGCCACCTCCCAGTCCAACAGTCTAGTTCATTTTCACCGCATGTTCTTTTTCATACAGCAGGTTACTCATACTTCCTAAACTCTTGCTTTAAGCAAGCATCAGGGATTTGTTTCACACTCCACATTTGAAGATCACCATTATACCCATAATAAAGAAGGGGAAATGTTTAGAAATTTTACCTGAAATCCTCAGTTACCATGAGCTCCTGTATGCTCACTGAATAACAGTTCACCTGCCCAGTCTGACCATTAGTTTTGCAGAAAATAAGACTCTAGTAACAGATGAAATGGTAGGGAGGTCGCTTCTCAGCATCTCTGAGCTTGCAGGGAGCTGTGCGTTTGGAATGGTTTGCTTCCAACAGTTTGGAGCCTTTAGCTTACACATCAGCTTGCTTAGCCTGATATTTTCATGCCCCAAGAGCTCCAGCTGTTCCTGCTAAAGAAGTCATTGGTAAGAGTAGACCTACAATGATCGCTTACCCTGGGAAGAAACACAAGGCTTGGAAGTAAATGCAGTTGTAAAAGCATGCAACTATTTGTATTTCATTTTAATTTTCAAAGCTCAAACTTTGCACTTTGAAACACTGCAGCCTTTGGCAATAAATTTCTGTTACTGCATCTCCAGGGAAACAGAAAATGTGAACATTGGCCAGAAACTGGATTAAAAAAAAATGAAGACATTTAATCCAGCAAGTAGGTAAACCCTTTCAAAGTGAAGCACTGTCAATGGTGATAAACACTGTTATGCCAAATGAGGATTCTGGTTCATACCATATTCAGTAACCTGGTTGACCCTAATTACAATGTACTTAATAAGAACAAAATTAATGGATTAATGAGAATTATAGTGAGCAGATTTTCTTCTTCTTTGTTCCAAATAGCAGACTTCCTCCTGAAAACTGTCACAGAGGTTACAGAGGTCAAATGGAGGTCCTGGCCCTCCTGGCAGAGGTGCCTTTTCACAGAAGCTCTACCATTCAGTGTCAGCTCACCTTCTTATCCTTTGTGTCCCATGTTAGTTCTATCTGTGGCCAGGCTTTGGCCTTCCTCATTTCATCACTATGGGTCTGAACTCTGATGCTCTACCTTTGTTGCCTCTCCATGTTTCCTGCAATCTTTCTGGTTTGTATTTTAGTCCTTTAAGAAGCTCCTTGCTAAGGCAAGCAAGGCCAAGTTTCTGCTAAACTCCGCGGTCTTCTTGCCTAACAGGGTATCTGGTTTTGAAGTCTCTTTTTTCTTTAAAAATAGCTTTCCTTGGCACTTTTCCCCTCTTGGCAGTTTCCAGGGGATTCTGCCTGGCAATTCCCTAAATATGTCACAGTCTGCTCTCCTGAAGTCCCAAGTCACAGCTCTGCAGCATAATTTTGCAACCTTTGTCCTGATCCTGAAATAATGTCTGACACTGCAGCCTCAGATGAAACTGACCGCCACTTTTTCCCTGTTTGTGGACAGCAGAAGTGGGGATTTACCGTGGTTGCCTCCTACAGCATTTGGTTTTGGGCTGTTATCACTAATGGTGCTTAGGAATGGCCTAGGTTTTCACAATGCTTCCAGCAGATTTCCAGATGTATAAAACCTCCATGAACACCAAAACCTCAACTGAAAACCACTTTTCTCAGCTCTCTGTAGACAGGCCCATTCAGTTTATTGTTTTGATCGGGCAGCCTGGAACAGGTTCCCCACCGCAGCCATTGATCATCACTGCCACTCCTCCCTCCTCTGACCTTGACTCATAAGCTTTCAGTAGTCTATCTCCACATTCATGCACAACCTCTGTGCAATGAATCAGCTCCTTAGTGCAATTCTCACTCCTCTTCTTCCCTCCTGATCCTTCTTCAACACCCTGTAACCACCCATGACCATGATGTGCATCAGCCCACCAAGTTCCCATGATTCTGCTCAAACCACAGCCCTTCTGACTGCACATGAGCTCCCTGCTCTATTTGCTCACTGCCTCTGCACACTGTCCTTTCCAAGTGGGGATGTGGAAGTCTCCCTGCAACTTTCTTACACATGGACCCTTTCCATTTCCACTGGTTCCACATTTACTTCTGGCTGTCCCCATCCCTAATGTTCATTGTGGGTGTTGAAAGCCCTTCTCACTCTCTTGTCATTACAGTTATAACCTGCTTCACAAGCTTCTCTGCTTGAGAGATCTGCAGCCATACTTGCTTTAGAAGTATTTAGCCATTATCCATTTGATCTCATCTGTATTCACCGACTGACTACCATAATCCCAGTACAAATTGAACTTTGCTGAGGAGGGATGTGTTTGACAATAAAAGGGATTGATTTGGAAGCTGTAGCCTGGAAATGACTTTCCAGACTTTATAACTCCCAGAACATCAGTTTTGGAGGCACTTTTTCAAAACATCAAGCTGAATGTATTTTTGATTCTAAGTAACAGCAAGTAGAAAAAAGGATTCTGTCACTGTTCTTTTATGTGATCAGCTTGCACAACAAGATAAAACTCATATCAAAACATTTATCAGGGTCTCTGAAATATCACATTCTCCTCCCCATCCAAAAAAAGGACAATGACAGCACATGACAATGCTGACATATGATTGAATATGAGTTCACATTTATACTTTTTCAGATCCAAGTTCAACCTCTCTGATGTTCACCTGTGTGAAATCATGGTGTTTCACTCAGAACAGAGTGAAAGCCAAGTTCCTAAGTTCGGAACCAGATTCAGTTCAAATCTGTGAAGTTATTGGCCCAAGATTTCTGCATTCAAACATAAACACACAATCAAGATGACTGATTCACAGAATCACAGAATTTCTGAGGCTGGAATAGACCTCCAAGATCATCAAGTCCAGCCTGTGACCCAACACCATGGCATCAGCTAGACCATGGCACTCATCGCCACATCCAATCTTTCCTTAAACACCCCCAGGGATGGCGACTCCACCACCTCCCTGGGCAGTCCATCCCAGTGTCT
>JANHFX010022448.1:0-15762 GCA_027560015.1 Chloroceryle amazona | reverse complement strand
CAGTTTTTAACCCAGCGAAGGGTGCACCTGTCCAAGCCATGGGCTGCCAGCTTTTCCAGGAGGATGCTGTGGGAGACATTGTCAAATGTTTTGCTGAACTCTAGACAGACCACATCAATAGGCTTCACCTATCTACCAGACGGGTCACCCAGTCATAGAATGAAATCAGATTGGTTAGGCAGGACCTTCCTTTCCTAAACCTGTTTTGGCTGGGCCTGAGCCCCTGGTTGTCTTGCACATGCCGCCTCTCAGCCAGCTCTTGTGCCAGCTCCCTAAGCACCCCAAGATGAATCCCATCCATTCCCATTGACTTGTTAGGGTCTAAGAGGCACAGCAACTGACATTCATGACAGTCTGACAAATGAGTAGCCATTAACAGAGTCTAGTCATGGGCCACCTCCATGCTCTGCACCCAGCTAATGTCCCAGACAGAATGCAGTAACTTAAGGCACCTCCAGCAAGCTTTACCTGGATATTATCCTTGTCCATTTACTGACACGCATATGTATTTTCATATAGAAAAATTTTCTTTCAAGTCACCATTATTTTTAGTGGAGCCAAACTTTTTCTTCAAATCAATCATATTGTCAACTCCTCTTTGCACTTAACTGATGATTTCAAACACTCATCTCTCGATGCTAAGGCGATAGACTTCCAACTTTCCCTGTAGTTACAAACAGAACCCATAAGAGACAAAGTGTACACATACAGGAAAGCAACATTTGGAAGATTTCAGAAGTCTCTCAACTACAACCAGATGGTTTTTATTCATAATTATTTTCCTAGAATCAATGTATCAAGAAGACAGAGCAATGTTATTCTTGCATTCAGGTACTATGAGGAGTGGAATTTCATTTGTAGCATTTCCAAGCATCCTGTTGGCAATCATGAGATACATGTATTTAATGGACATAGCAGCACCATGGTGAAAAAAACAGGTGAAAACTGGATCCATCAGGATTGCAAGAGAAATCACCATACTCCTCAAGTCACTACTTCCCTGGCTACAGAAATTAGTGGGTTTATGGGCCATCAGTCAAAACCCTGGGGATCTGATGGAGGTAGTTACTCTATAATACCCATGGTCACAATCAGATCAGTTTTTACAGGCTAGATTGGGGTATGTTATTTTTTTTAAGTAATGACATATGTTGCCCCAAAGGAATCAGTGGACTACTTGAAAACAAAGGCATTGTTAGAGTGAGCAATACAATTATTCACTGGACATAAAGTTTCAAAGAAAAATAATGCAGAATATTACAAACTTAAGTATTATGTCCAAAAAGTTCCCTCCACTGTAATCAAAAAGAGCTTTCATCACTCTCTTTAATGTGGTACCTGTTCCATTGGGAATATGCCTCCTCTCTTGTAAAAGGTACGCTATTTTTCTACCAGACATTTTTACAAGATGCTTCTAGCAGCAGGGGATAAATGATTCACCCATTTATCCACCTAGCACACTGCAGCATTTTATTCCTTTGAGTGCTACACTTGTTGGCAAATTATGCAGCAGAACAAAAAAAAGACCAATCAAGTACCCTTCTTTTTCTGTACCTACTTTTAGGTGGACACAAGTCACAAATAGGTTCCACGCTAATGATTCATATTCATCCTGTACTTCTTTCCTAATCTTCTCTTTGAGACCAAGACTTTTTTTCCTCTAAGTCAGTGAGCTGGGCTCTGAGAGCAGTTTTTTTCCATAATCATCCCACAGCACAGCCCCACAATCTATCACAGCAGAGAAAACGAATGAGCAAAGCTAGGGATGAGCAAACATCATAGCCTAGAAGTAAATGATCCAGAGCTCTGAATATGTTGTGTGATACCTTATTAACTAAGGCAAGAATATCTTCCTAAGTGGCCTGATGAAAATAAGCCACTGACAATATGGAGTAATCCAGTTTGGACATCTTTGTTAGTTTCAGAAACTGGGAACGCTTAGGAAATATTGTGGCAGTTTGCAATCAACATTTGAAGGGGATAAATGCTTAAGTTTCTTATATAACCTTAAAAAAATCTGCTTCTGGTCATCAGGAAAGAAAGATCTCGTTAATAGGTATGAGAACTGACACAATGTGTGCAAAGGACAGAGGAGCAGAAGGATTAGGGAGCAGGATTGGGGAATCTGATTTTAGGAGAAGATCCTGTCCATGGCCATGCTATGTTGGTGAGCCTGGCCTTCCATTGCATAATCTCCCCTGCCTTCAGAGAGAGAGTCAGAAGAATTGTGGGCAGGCTTCATTCAGTAAACTGTGAGGTAATGCATTTATCAGAGCAAATATGCTGTCTGCTGATAAAGGTGTACATACAGACTGTTTAATACATGATAAGAACAATTACGTGTTCCATTTGTTGATACTTGACAATTAACATACCCACAGAAAGGGCACACAGGTTAGCACAGTCAGGAAGGTACACAATAGATCTTAAAAAGATTTAAATGGCAGAATTTAAATTTCACATAGGTAGGTCATTGTTAGGTATAAATGTTTGGTCTTTTTCATACCACCAAACAGCATTTGCAACCAGATGAACACAATGGAGGAAAGGTAAAAATCATTCTTAGCATGTTACATTACTCAGATAAGAAATAGGCACAGCTGCAGACTGGAGGCTCAGCCAACAGCACAGTCTGCTTTCAAGGTTGCCTGGCACCTCTGCATGCCAGATCCAAGTAGTAAATGCTAATGGATTCTCACAGAAATTTTCTGTGTCTGTGTTTTTTTATTTTATTTTTTTTTGGTCTCATAGCAAACATTGCTGAGAAACTTCAAAGGTGAATTTTAGGGAAAAAATACATGTTTTTTAGCACTGCTGAAAAATTCTGGTGAGCTTTATTCAGAGCAGTGCTAGTTTGCCTCTTTTGAGTGTCCTTTTTTTGTTAAATCACCAAAAAGTTGGTCAAATCCTAAGTATTTTTTTGAGAAAAAAGAAACGAGCCACATGATTCATGTACATTCCTTAGAAACTTTTCAGTTTTTAAACTATCTGTTATTCCATTTTGCTGATCATGCCTGAACATGATAATTGCTTTAGGCTAGTGAGAAGTGGAACTGGGAGCTGGAAGTCTCCTCTGAGGTTAAAGCAGAGCCCAGACAGAGTAGCCAGCTGGTGGCCCTGACCCACTTCCTTTGATGAGACAGGGATTTGATGGTGATGGGCTAGCAACATGCAGGGGCTGGAAGACTCCACAGGCTCTAGGAAAATCCTACTGACTCCTCCTGTATCGTTCCACCTCATGTGTGTTTCTCATGGTCACTCTCACTCCAGCCTTCCCAAACGTATGGACAAGACAGTGAAATGAAGGGAGAAGGCAGGTTGCTGACAAGACACTGTACAGAAAGGGATACAGGGTCAATAAATTGGAAAAAGCATGAGAAAGGAGGGCAAGAAGCCCAGAAAAGAGCTGAAATCTTGTAGTCAGTGATGAGGACAAATGAGAAAAAGATCCCAGGAATGAAATCCAAAATGCAGATGTGCAGACATCCCTGAAACCCAAGCAGTTTTCTCCCTAGTTTAGGTTTCTATAGAAGCTGACGTGGCTCTAGCAGTGGAGTTTGTGTTCATGAAGCCAAGCCTTCAAGTCAGCTGATAGATTACATGGATATCACGTAATTCCACAAGATAGCATTTCTGATTTATTGGCTGGGTTTACTTAAAACAATTCCACCTACACAACTACACCAACTATCTTAAAAACCTCAGCTGAAGCTGCAAAGTCAAGTATTCAGAACTTAAGAGGGCATTGGTTATGCAGCCATGGTGTAGTGTACCCGGTACCTACACTGCAGTGTGGCCTATGTACCCAAACCACTTCTATTTGCTATCTCAGCCAATGCACAGGACTGATTTGCTTGCTCACAAGGAAAATGCCTTGTGAGAGAGGAGACCCATCAGTGGAACTTTAAGTTAAGAGGTTGTGAAAATGAACCACAGAACAGCACAGGCCACTACCTTTGCCTTCAGGTTATCCTTATTATATGAGGCCTTCTGGCATGACTTCTGGCACTGAGCACGGAAACTGCAGCCCCAGAGCCCCCCCTGCCTTTCTCAAAGATAAAGCCACCATATGTCTGCACAGTGGGACTCTGTCCCAAATGAGACCACTAGGTACTACCAACTGATAGACCACCGCCACCAACCTGTGTATTGCTTTGGTTGCCACCTTCTTCCACTGAGTGCAGCTCCTGAAGCAAAGCGCAAAGCTGCGTGGTGACTATGCTTGTGTAGCTCAGCTCCACTTAAACAACTTCCCAGCCTCGTATCTTGACTTTATTTTTCATTTAGCAACTGTCTCCCTTCCAGAGAAACCACTTTCCCCTCTTCTCAAAGAGTAGAATCAGCACTCTGAGCATACTTTTCTTTCTGGTAAAGCAGACGATGCTGCTGCTGGAGAAGATTTTCATCATACATGGTGTAGGTCTCAAAGTTGCTGCATTCTCTGGCTGTGATGTCACAGCCCAGTATAGTGAGATGCTGTTGGAAATGGCTTTTTTTACAAGTACCCTAGGAAAACGAAGTAAGAAACCTTGCAGGTGGTTTGAGTCACAAGAGTTGCTATAGACAGCATACACCAAAATCAAACACGGTCACCTTATTGTAAATACAATGAAATTAAACAAAAATAAAATTATCTATGTAAATGTTTTTGCCCAATCTCTCATTTCACTGAACTAATGGAAAAGCTTTGTCAGGTTTTTGACTGGTTCTAGCTGTAACTATATAATGTCTTTTTTTTTTCATTTGAAGCTAAAAGAGAATGTTTAGTAGATAAATTAAATCTTGAGCTCATAAACCCGCCTGGCTGCGTTCCTGTGTGACCTGTGCTGGATTCTATGGTCCTGCTCTGGCAGGGGGGTTGGACTTGAAGATCTCCAAGGTCCCTTCCGACCCCTGACACCTTGTGATCCTGTGAAATTGCCTGGATTGATGTTGGGCCCCAAAATTCCTTCTTTGAAAAAAATCTTTTGTGTTTTTTATCCAGAAGTGGTCATATTTTCATAACGACTCTCTTTAAATATCACTGAAAAACCAAACCCTAAAACTGCTTCCTAACATTGTGCTGGGCCCCCCAGTTAGCAATAACTCATGAAGAAGAGTTCACGGTACTGAATCCGTGAATTAATTCCTGCAATCCTGCATTGCAGTTCCATATAAACCTCCAGCCCTAACTCATCTTCGCATTATTACAGTCCTGAGAGCTGAAATAAACCTGTCAGGAGGCAGTAGGGCAAATACACAAGTCTACTGCCAACACTGCTATTACAAACCGACATCATCGGAATCTAAGCTCATAAATTTAAGAAATGTGTCTCTCTTTTAGGTCACTGGCTGACAAGAGCTTTAACAAATAAAGCTGTAAACATTATTTAGCTGTTGCTCAGATAGAACTGCAGAATATCTACCCCTGTCTGATTCTTGGTGGTTTTCCATCAGCTTTTGAACAAATGGTTCCAACTGAGAAATTTTCTTGCATTATCATTATCCTGCGTTTCCAGGAACAGACGGAGAAAACAAAAAGCCACAACCCCCCACCAGAAGAAAACCACACATCAGTGGGTATCACTGTCACAAAATATCAATCCTTCAGTAATCCCTGGGATTTGACACTGGCTACACAGCTTTATGGTTTAGGGTTTCTTAGTTTTCCTAAAATGTTTACAACAAAAAGTAAATGTCATTGCAAAAAAATTGCCTGTGTTGAGCAGCAGGACCAAATTCGTGCTGGTATCAAAGCCAAAATGCAATTTCATTAGAGACCCGTTCTGTCAATAATGACCCAGCCCACACCTGTGTATCATAGATTTCTGTAAATACCGAGTAAAAATATGTCTTTTGTGCAAAATGGATCATTTCTGTGTACTAGTTATTGCTGCCTGGGACCACAAGCACTGGCAGTAGGGCACGTTTTTCTTCCCTTTTATTTCCCCTTTTTCTTTATTTTACTATTTGTGTCTGTGAATACCCAAATTGCCCACAGCCATCAGCAATTGTGCCAGGTAAACACCTAACATACTAAAAAGTCTGGCATTTAAATTGCACTGCTAAGCCTAAAATATTAACACTCCAACAAAGAAGCCATTTCCTACGAGTCTGTTTCAGGCTGCCTGCAAACTCCAGAACAATTACTCTTCAGCCTTGTTTGCACGATGTCTTTGCATGATTATGGTTAAACATTCACTTTATAAAAAGAAAGAAAACTCATAGATTTAGATAATTTGAATCTGTTGAGCAGACAGAATAAACAGGTCAGTGCAGAAAGGTGTATGGTATCTCAGTACACAATTCTTCATGATTTCCTGCTAGAAGTATTTCTGGAATTTCTCACGGTGGGGTCTCCAAAGCAGAAGGGAGTTTGCTGAGGGTAAGCCATTTTTCCTCAGTGATACTTTCCCTGTGATTAAGCTGGTCCCCAGCCTCCAAATGGGAAACAGGGAAGTGGGGAGCTGAGAGGAAATGTGCTCTCCTGTTCACAGGCAGGACAACTCTTTGCTGTCTTTATGCAACAAGGTTATTTTCCCACTCAAGACTGGGGCTTCCATATTTCCCAGAAAGGGTATTTTGATTCTCCTTCCTAGTGGGGAGACAGCTCCCTTGTCTGGCTCTTTCACATGTCCTAGAGTAATCTCCTGGTTAATTTTCTTCTGTGTATCATGGATCATGTGGATTTCTAGGCTTTCCAGAAAGCTGCAATTAAGTTTAATACTCAGCTCTTACCGTATCACTATACTGACCATAAAGCAACTTGGCAACTAGCAGGCTAAACCAAAGCAGTTCTCTGGCCATTTTTTTCTCAAATTCAGGACTTTCAGATGCAGTTTCAAGGCTAATAACATTTGGGGGTGAGTCTATGCCTAGTGCTGTGCCACAAATACTCTGGATAGAGGCAGGTTCCCCTGTTGCTTTGGGCTCTCCCAGGACCCACACCTGGCTCCACACAATGTAGGTGCCATCACAGAGTCCCCCAGGTCACCCACATCTGCCAGCCTTCCTGCCAAGACAGCTTTTATGGGTCCTGGCTGGACTTCACTTGTCAGGAATATCAGGAAATCACGATGCTGTGTGGTCCCCTCAACACCCCACTGATAACCCCCCTCTTACCTGGTGTAATTTCATTTTGATTACTGATGCTCCTCTGGGAAGAAGTGTAAGCTGAGTGTTTGTAACGGGCTCTCCAAACCCCTCCTCTGTGCCTGTTTGTCTGAATACACCTTTCATGGCCGGGCACAGGGTATCTATGCCAGATATCTACCAAATACATGGGTATTTCACACATTCTCTCTCAAAATTACTGCGTTTTCATTTACTAACCTCAACCTTTTTTTCCCCTGCCCCTGTTTATAACCCATGCAGAGTAAGACTCAGCTTACTGCTTTAGCCCCACATGACCTGCAAGTGGGACAAGACAGCCTCTTCTTCACTGGTCCTGCCTTATTACAGAGTTCAGTAATTTGTCCAAGTTTATAATAATACAAAGCTAGAATCGAGAGGAAGGAACAAGGGTGAAGCAAGGAAATCTGGTCACTGGTAAGAATTTGTCTATCGCTGTCCTACAACTAGACCAAGAAACTCCCTCCACCTCCTCCCCCTGCTCTCCTTCATATCTGATCATGGGTTTGCTAAGTGTTTTTGAGTGGTAAGTGCCAAGGCAGACATGCACTTTTAGAAGCAGAGGAGCCATTACCAAGGCATATATACCTCGTTACATTTTACTGCTTTAATCATGCTGCTTTTTAAACCCTTGATGGCATGACACAGAGGTTAGCACAGAGCTCAGAGAGGGAAGTAGGAAGCTTTTCTCAGTGGAAAGGGAAGGGTGGGGATGTGGAGGAAGAAACAGCATTTCCCACGAGCTTTAAAACAGTCCTGTTCTTACTCTGGGCACATCTTCTGCTTCTGTTACAGAGTTGCTACAACTGCTGCTACAGAATCTCATCCTGCTCAAAAGCCAGCCTAAGCAAAGCTGGGGTCAGGGAGCTTGCCTCATTTCTCCTCTCAGGAACCAAGAACTCCTAAGCCCCCTCTCAGGCATTGTCACAAGAGACCTATGGGTGCAGAGGCTCTGGGAGCCACTGAGGACAGGGCTCTTTTGGAACTGCCCAGCCCCATGGTGGAAGCACGAGCTGTTGCTCGCTCTGCATGGAGAACTCCTGCCCCTGACTCCTGGCCCTGCAACCCAATCCTGCTCTGCCCCAGAGCTGCTTCCTTGTTAGAGTATATAGAGGCAAAGACCATGGGCCCCCAGCACTGGACTGTGCCGCCTCGGATCTGGAGTTAGTGTATGGGATGTAACACTGGGATACAGATAAATGGAGACCAGAACTGAAGAAATCTGGTAACAAATCTGTGATGGATTCGCATTTAGTCTAAAATGCCTTGGCTTTATAGGGACAGGCTCACTGAGCATTGCTTCCTCTGAGCTCCACTGTATGACAGTGGTGTTTTCTAGTGCCTTCATGCACTGATTTCACCCTTACTGTGTCATCTTGCTCTTTCACATCCTCTCTTGTGGTTTCCAGGGACAAGGCTTTTTAAAAAGCCATGTTCCATTTTCAACTTTCAGAAGGGCCTCTCTGATGGAAACCTTCCAGCTTTCTATTCTTTACTGCTCAAAGTTGAGCCAAGGAGGAAGGTGAAGAAGAATTCTGCTACAGTTCATCTAACAGGCTTCCAAAATTTCCATTTATTAAAGTACTGTATCTAACATTGTTTATGGAGCCTGAAATACAGAGGCGGGTCACACGACTGAAAAGAATGCACTTGGAAAACATCATCAGCAAACAGTCTGAGTAGACATTGAAAAGGGGGGGGAACTGTACTGAAACAAAAGGTAGCTCTCAAGCCTTTAGAGAAAAGTGAAAGTACTAGGTTAATTACAGGCAAAAATAAAAGCAGATTAAAAAAAAAAAAGTCAAGTGAAAGAGTAGGACAGGAGGAAAATGGATGGAGAAGGCAAAGACTTCTCTCATTTTTCATCTTTTCAGTCACTCTGGAATATTCTTGTATCCAGGATAACTTACCTCTATTGCTCACAAAACTCTTTGTAGAGAGGAACTGTATTGACATCCTCAGTCCTCAGCTTGAGCTGGTTGCATATTCTGCCTTTCATATTTCTAGTTGTTTCCCTAGTATCAGAAAAGATCTCAGCAAGTTAAGTGATATGACAGTATTGTGATATCTCAGCAAAAAATTGCATATAATTTTTGCTGTTCTGAAACCAGTTAGCACTTGAGTCAACCTTTTTTTTTTGCCAAATTCTCCTGGAAGTCACAGGAAAACATTTTGCTTCAAAAAGCTATGACAAGATTTTCATGTGAATTTTTTTTTGCTTAACAGCATCTTGTGAAATATACAGTGAGCTGAGGTAACAGGCTATTATGCAGTCAGAACTTGCAGTGGGACCTTATGCTGGTGTTGTTCAGAGCACAGTACAGGGAAAAAATGGGCTACTTTTTGACTGCAATGAGCATTCACATACAGTAGAGATGGGGATAAAGTTGCACAGAAGTTAAATCCTTTGGTTTATTGTTGCTTTCCTCAAGTGAATGTCGTCAACACCATCACTCTCTGCTTGGTCACTACTAAAACTGCTGTTATGGAAACCAAACTCTTAAGTCAGATCTTGGAGGAAGCATACTTTAAAAGAACTAAATTTGTCCTTTACACTCATTTTTTCCTTACAAATCAATCAATGTATCTGTTTTCCATCATAACCTGTTTGAATCGCTCCCCGTTTCTTGAACCAAATCTTTGTATAGTTTCTGACAGACTTTAGGTGACCCAAGTAACCATTCCTCACATACATGTCCACAAGGCAAGTACTTGGGGTAGTACAGCCTGGAATTACCTTGATTCTCCTTGACTAGATTTGGGTTTAGACAATGGCCAGGCTGTTCCTTTCCTCTTTGCACCGAGTAGCTCTTGATAAAGAAAGAGCTGGGCCTTTAGTGGGCTGTGGGAAGAAGTCAGCACAGTCTCTGTTTTCTCCAGAAGTCTGGTGATGCCTACAGGCCCACAAGGGCCATCTATCACTAGGGCTTCTCCCAAGAGCCCTTAGGATTTATAGGAGACAACATTGCTCCCTTTGTTTCTTACCAGATGGCCAGGAATAGGTGAGGTTATTACAAGATACCTCAGTTCTAGGTCGCTTATGTTGACAGAGATCTGGCTGCAAAAGCTAATGCAAGTCCTACATAGAAGCTGTACAGTCCCAAACAAACTGAGCTGTCAGAGGTACCGCTTTCTCTTAGCTAATAAGCCTTGACATTCAGCATGATCTTCCACAGGGCAGCTGTAGCTTTCCTGCAGTACATCCTCCATCAGACGCTGCATTGCCACCAGCTCCCCATCAGCAACTCTTCAGTCTGCATCACTCAGGCTGCACAGGCACAGCTGGAGAAGAAGGGAGAGTCTCTGCAAGTCTGATGCACAGAACTGAACCAGCAACAGCAAATCTCAGATAACTGTCAACACAGGGAGGGTTGTGTTATAAACACAAATGAATGACTTAAATCTTTTAGCACTATGGTCCTAAAACACGTGTGCCAATGCATAAAAACTATTTGGTTCTCTGGTTTTAGCACACTAGGAAAGTGTTAAGTATAGGTTCATTATCAATGAAAATGCTCTGCTCTGCTTGAAGAAAGATCAAAGGTGAAGTAAATGGTAAAATGGGCTTTTGGACAGAAAAGGGGGAGATATTTGGATTTTTTTCCCTCTGTTCTTTAAAAAACAAAGACGGGAAACGAGATAGTGTTTGTTTTCCTCCTGCATTATACATTCATCTTGTCCTTATGTCTTTGGGCATAAGCACAAGGCTGCTGTCTCACTGTACCTGCACGTTGTAATTTATATTAATTGTGTTGTTGATAGTGACTGGAAACAATCCTCTATCCATTAGGAATGTCCTCCAAGGAAAATGCATGAGTGTCTAAAAGAATAGAGATGACTCTTCATAAATAAGAGCAACATTCAATTAGTTATGAGAGTCCTGTCTAATGTGATCAGGAAGAGGCAACTCAGAGGCCAGGCTGCTATTTACTATGTGGTACACTCTGCTCTGTAGAGTAGACCATGTATTAGAAAAGAGAAGAGCATCTATTATCACTCACTGGGAAAGAAGCAGTAAGATTAATTCCAGAATACATTCCCTACCCAGATGCTGTGGTATTTCTGCCTCCACGGAATAGCTCCATGTCCTTACCTACCTATTGTCAATCATTTACTGCTGGTCCTATCTCAGGACATCTTGTCCATCCAAGACATCCAAATTTTGCATGGCAGTACAAATGCTGTTTCTCGGTTATGCTGAGGAGGTCCTGTGCGTCACTGTCACCTAAATCAAGCCAGGGCAACAGAAAATTGTATCCCTGTAACTCGTTGTTTGGGAAAGGCATTATGAAAGGAGAATGATAGTATCTGATATTGAATAATTAGCAGAATAGCATTAAAATGAGGAAACATGAAGTTAGAATGCTACTTATTACCTTGCAACATGCTAATCTCACCAGCAAGACTCATCTTTCCTTCCCCTGACATGACACCAGCTTTTTTTGCTGGCATCATTCAAGATGCCTCTTGAGCATGTAGGTATGCAGTTTGGCACTATGTAATTCTGTGTGATGCTATAGCTAAGAAAAACACCAAACCTAAATGTCTTGACAAAAGTTAAGCAACCAAAACTGCTTCCAGGTGATAAGAGAGCTCAGAAGAGTAGTTACTCCAAACTGAAAGTTAGAATCAACAACATCTATCATGCAGAATATTTCCATTTTGGTGACACCAGTGAGATTACATTGAGTCTCAAATTTTTATTCTTCACTTCTGTGGAGAGTGTTTTCTAGAACTCCTAGTGGTGAATAAAGCTGATAAGCTGTGGTCATGGGAATTTGTTTAATTAGCTATTAGTGGTTAGGTTCTTTTCACCATAGTAGGGAAGGTGTAAGTACCTCAGCAAGAACCAGAGGACTTTGTTCTCCAAGGAGCTCAGTGCAAACAGAAGAGGAGTGCCTCTGAGGATACATTTTACTCACCCTGTAGTTTTGAGGATCCAGAAGCTGTGGGAGACATAGCTGTGAAGCAAATGTACTCTGAATCTTAGAGTTGCTCAATGGAGGCAGCGCATGGTATATCCTTCCTGCAACACTCTGGTAGGCCGAAATATTCTCTGGGGATAAAAATGTCTCTCTGTAAAGGAAGCAAGAGATATGTATTAAAAAAGAACTAAGAAAACTTCAAGATTTTCCAAATGGTCTATAACAAAATTACGTGCCCCTCATGATAACCCAAGTGTTAGCAACAGATAGTGGCAGATATGATGATTAAAACAAATAGACACAAATGTTAATGATGTAGATGCATGTGTGACAATGCCTCTGACTGGGGACATTTTCAGTAAAATGTATGTCCATGCTAATGGAGAGGGATGCTCAGGCTTGGATCATGGACTCGATAATAATTCAGGAGCTCTACTGCCTCCTGTTCCTGATACTATACCAAGTGGGAGAGCCACTAAAGCTTTTCAAAGTTTTCAAAAAGGCTTGCAAAGCTTCAGAAGCTAAATTACAGGATCCTTTGAGTTCAGAGCTAGGTTTAGCAGCACCACTCCCCAGTGATTTTGAGGAGACCTGGTCTCACACGGCAAATGCTGGGCCGTGCTGGCACACCAGAGCCCCCAGCTGAGGAGCAGGAGCTGCTAAACCAGCAGTGCTATTCCAAACCAGTCGTAGAGTGCTTCTGGGACCCAGCTGGCTCCTCATGCTTGGATTGCATTCTGCTGTGCAAGCCCACACATAAGGTTACTTTTTACTACACTCTATGCACTGTGTAAGTATATTACTCAACCAAGCTTAGATATGACTTAGTCGTTTCATTGCAGCTTCTTTGTCACCCTCAATTCTCCCGTACTTAATTCCCAATGTTTTTAAAACAAAGACCCTCTGTTCAATCAGTTCTTGCAATCTAGACTGAAACTTTTCCTGTAGTTGCACATCTTCCTTTCAATGGCAACTCTAACACAAGGATCTTGTTCTATTTTTTTTTTGTAAAATATAAACAAGAGCTTTATAAAATAACACGGAATTTGTATCAGTTGCAGGACTAACAAAGGAACTACAGGGACAAATAACAGCTTCCGGGGTCACACTTGGCAGAGAAGATTAAACGTGATTTACTGTCACACCGTAAGCCCTGGTATGGAGAAAATGGAAACTAATTGCATTGGCAACAAGGAAAAAGATGAACCATCTGATATACTGCATTTATTTGTACTTCCTGTTACACACAATTCCTTATTTCAAGGAAAACCTTTCCCTCACAAATTGCCTTTACAGTATTTTAATCAGGAAAAAAATAAAAATAAAAGCAGAAGGTAGTTTTATTTTCTTGTGACTCTCCAGAAAAAAATCTTTAGTCTACAAGTAATAAATACAATCACAACTCCACTGGATAGCACAAGAGTGGTCATACTGAGTCAGAGCAAAGGTCAGAGTCCCATCTCCCACAGTGATCAGAAGTGGATTCATGAGACTACAAATATCTCCAGAACAAGCATATGCTGCTATTTCCCACAGATATTCTTGTGTCCCCCAAGAATTTGTAGCTCAGGCATTTCCTCAGACAAAAGTGATAGCTAAATGCTTAATAGCCCTTTGTAGATTTGTCTTCCAGGAGCCTGTGCAGTCTCCCTCCAAGTCCCGTGAACTTTTATTACCCACTGTGTCCCACAGAAAGAAATCATAGAGTCACACAGCCTAGTCACAAGCCATGTGCAAGAAACAACCTTTTTATTCTGTTGTTCAGAGGCAGCTGTTCATTCAGGATGGACCTTACCCTGGAACAGACCCTGAACAAACTCTCCTTGTTTACCTCCTGCCTTTGACTGATGGTTTTACAGAGCTCTCCCCAGCTGTACGACTTGTTCCACCAGCAACTTTTCATCATCTGCGTGGCTTCTTCGGGAACCTTTCCAAGTTCTCTCTCCTTCCTCAGGTGGGGACCAGAACTGTGTAGGCTCATCAGCAGAGATTTATTCAGCAGTATAGCAGTGATTTTATTGTTGCTCACCTAAAGGGAATCTATTTGCTTTTTAAAATAATTTTGTTGTTATTATTATTATTATTTTCTTTATTATTGATACTGAGCTGAAATTTTGACAGAACTATCTGTCATAATGCTGAGGTTTTTTTTCAATGACTCTATGATTTCCTTACTGCATGGTAATGGTTAAGACACTGTCATTTTGTACATATGGATTGGGGTTTTTTTCCCCTGGTGCATCATTTTACTGACACACTGAACTCCATCTCCTCTTTTATTTTGCAGTCACTCTGTTTTGTAAGGTCCTTCTCCAGCCAGTCCTTGCCCTTATTATCCTGTGTATCACAGTATCATGTACCCATGGTACCATCTCAGCTTCAGTCCCTTTTCAGTGTCATCTTTGGGCACCTTAACAGCACATGAGAAAGCTCAAACTCCTGTGGGAAGCCACTGGTAGCCTCTTTTATCCACTGCAAAAATTTCCCATTTCCAGCTGCCTTCCTAAATCTCAAAAAATAATTTACAAATGTGACCTTCCCCTCACATATGCAGTGGCTGCTCCTCTGCTGAGGCTGTTAAATCTTTCAGCGAATCCAGAGAAACTGCATCAACCCTTTATCCATGTTTGTTAACACCTTCAGAGAACCCCAACATGTTTCTAAGGTATGACTGCACTTTCCAAAAGCAATGCTGACCCTCCCCAAATCCACTGTATTTGTCCTTGCATCCACTTTATTAATATTTCTTCTACTTTGAACACTGTGAATATCAGGTTTATCAGCCTGTGGGTAGACAGCTCACCCTTGCAATCCTTTTTAACAGCTGGCAACACATCAGCCCCTTCCAGATTTCAGTTATCAAGGCAGTGTTAAGCAAGAAACTACAGCCCATAACTAGTACTTTGGCGTCCTTTTTTTTAAAAAAAAATAAAAATAAATTTAAAAATCCTTCCTTTATTTCAAAATTCTCAAACACTGTCTGGTCTTGGTAACTTGTTCATCTTCATTTGAGTCTGCTTGTCCTATAACTGGCAACACTGCACTTGCAGCAGCTCCTCTGATGTACCTTCCATAAAGAAAGGTTTCAGTGCAGAAAGCTCCTCAAGTTCTTCCATGGGGAATGCAGAAACAAAGAAATCACTTTTTGAAGTGTGTGATATGGACTTCACTGAACGCTCCTGATCCTGTACTGGCCCTTCAGATTCTCTAATAGATTTCTTGCTCCTGGTGTATTTGAAATGAGATTAATTATAAGCCTCCAGCAAAGTGGTTGCTCACAATTTTTCCTGTCCTGTTTTGAATCCTTTTACATTCATCCTGTCCCAGTTTATAGCCCTTTCTTTCTTTTTCACTTGAATGAAAGTTCAGCTTTTTAAAGGATGATAATAATCTGTTTAATCCTCCTGTTTTGCTATGGCAGCATCCCCTTAGCCTTTAAGTCTTTCTTCACAAGCAGTATGCATTTCTTGAGTGCTTCCAGTATGTCTCCAAAGAGTCTCCATACCATCTGCAATGATTTAACTCCCCTAGCTAAATCTTTTAGCTTTTTTTTTCAGCACATATTCTCCTTTTTATCTTTTCATCTCTTTCCATTTTGAAGCTGAGCTCAGCTATGGCAATATTTATTTGGCTTTTACTGTTCCTTCAATCACAGAATCACAGAATGTTCAAGGTGGGAAGGGACCTTGAAAGATCATCCAGTCCAACCCCCCCCCCACCAGAGCAG
>JANHFX010022447.1:0-18354 GCA_027560015.1 Chloroceryle amazona | reverse complement strand
AACAAAATATAGTCTGATATTTTTTTAATTTTATTTTTTTACTGAAATCTGTTTTATCATGATGGGTGGCTAAAACTTAAACTGTTGTAACAGCATGACATGAGGCACTGTTTTCATTATTAGATTAGCAATTCAGATCTGTGTGTCACAGACAGAAAAATTAATCAGATGTATTTTTGCTGTCTGCCGTGCATATTGATGGACAAGTTTTGACTGATCTGTAGCACTTCATGGACTAGAAGCACCCAATCCGGAATATCCTTATTTTTTAGGCTAGTACTTTGTCTTTCACATTTGCAGGCTTAAAGTTTCTGGAGAGTTCAGTTAAGAGATTTCCTATAACCCTAGTGATATCTTTTTTTTCTGACAATAAAAACTGTTTTTCTCTCTCAGAAACTTAGTTTTCTCCCAGTGTATTTTTATCTCTTTCACAGGAAGAAAAAAAGTCTGAAAATAAGAGTTGCAGAGCTCTTTAGAGAGAAAAATTACATAATTAGAACTTATGGCTCTGACTTTTTTGCCTGAAGATGTATGATATATTTTATGAACATTTTATCTGTCAATAAAATGATTTTCAGCTGCCTGAATTCACATGATATGGCACTCAAATGCTTTTTTATTTGATATTTTGAATAGTTCTCGTCTGCAAGATTATTCATGAAGGGGATTGGAAGCTTTTCTGGATTATATAAGTCTTGCATTCAGAATTAGTCATTTGATTAAATTAGAATAAAATACGTTATTTAGAGTTTGATTTCAAACAATTCTGTGGTAAATTTTATTCTATTTTGCACTAGGGCTTGTTTTATCTTGTTATAAAAAAATCTCAGCTTTTATTCTTTTGATAAAAGTTTGAAAAAAAAACCCAAGAACCTTCAAACATAACTGATTTCCTCCAACAAGAACATTTTTATCCATCTCAACTATGACTTATGACTCTCTATAAATCCAGAATTTGGGGCTTAAATTAATAATCTCTTTTCATTCTCTCTTATGACTAAAAGAATGCTGTCATGTAGGTTTTGTGTTTGAAGAGAACTAGAGAAATGTGGGTTCTTGGAGCAATATTCTGCAGTGCCTATCTCCCTGTTCCTGAACAAAACATGTAGGTAAACCTATGCAAGACTTAATGAATGTAAATTAAAAAAAAGCCAAGGTTTCTATTCTGACCGAAGTCTTTTCTTAGAGAAACCTTCTCAGGGAGCAAGGGAGAGGAAGACATCTCAGTTCTCTTGCTTTATAAGATGCATAGCATGTCATGAAGGTGAGCTTGTGTTAATAATTGTGTGGGGCTTAGTACTGTAGCGTGAATTTTGTACAAGTCTCTTATCCAATTAAGACTTAAAGTGAAGCTGGGAGGAAGCTGCTGTAATTGACACATGTATTAAAGTCAGACTTCAAAGTCATCTCTACAGTCAGTGGAAAACACTAGGACCTCGAGCAGTCAGTTCATCCTATGTGGAGATAAGGTGGGGTGAATCATCCTCTGGCTGCTTCTTTCTTCCCCAGTTATTTGGGGGAGGGGTGGGGTATGGGAGTGGGTGTCAGAGAGCACATAGATCACTCTCTTCAGACACATGAAACAGAGAGCAAGCGCTCTTTAGCCTTGAAGTAAGCAGTTGCAGCATGATGACTTCAGTGTAATTTATTTTCCTGTACCCATCACTCACCAATTTGATACTCAGGTAAGGTATAATACTAAGCACATAGTGACTAGCATCATAATATTTCTTCCTGGTTTTCTACCACAGCTGTTATTGAAGCACTGAATCTTTCTACCTCTGTTTCTGAGTGCTGTTGGGGAGAGCAGTCTGCCTGCCATGACAGATGACAGCTTTTCCCATCACTGACTTCTTCTGATTTCATACTCCAGGCATGTCTACATCAAATTTTATTATGAAAGATTCTTGCTTTGTGATTTCATTATACAGCTATTGCAAGAAGGAAGGACTGGAAGCGTAAACATTTTTGTAATAAAGCAACATGTAGATTTCCAGATTAATGTTCTGAAATGCTCACTGTCTGAGAGGAAAATACAATGCTTCAAGCAGAAAAAAGTAGTCAGGAAGTTATAAGCTAAGGCCCTGGAGAACCCAGCTGAGGTCTTTACCAGTACAATTAGGCAGCCAGAACAACATCCTTCCCAAAGGGTTTTAGATTTATAGGCAAGATGTAGGAAGCAGGGAGAAAGCACAGAAATGTGTCTGGGGGGACATGACATGCCAGTGACAGAGCCAGCCACAAGAAAGTGGTGGAGTGAGACCTTCATGCTGTTTGTCTCTGGGAAGCAGAGAGCTGTGTCTTTGGCAGGGCTGCTGGTTGTGACCTGGTCCCAGGTCCAGGCAGGCAGTACACACGGTGGCCCAAAGCCTCTACTTCTCAAAGCTAAAGAACGTTTGTTGCAGGAAATGGACAGCCTGAAACATCAGGACATGGGCTGTGATGTGCTGGACTCCAGAATGGCTGGATCCTGCAAACTCTCACGCTGCAGCCTCTTGAAAGTGGTGCTTAAGCAAACAGTGGGTGATGATGAACTGTTATTGACCTACTGCGGATTCTTAATACCTTTTAGAAAGTCTCATTTAAACAAAAGTACTTGCTGTTCATTATATGTTTGGGTCTCCCAGCTGCCTCCCCTTGTGTAAAAGCCCTCCAGGCGCTCCCATCACCACACTCCAAGTCATTTTTCATAAGGCCCCTGCATCTGGATCAGAAATGTTGGCAAAGGATGGACTCAAGCAACAGAAAACAAAGCAGAGTGTTGGAAACAAACTAAAATGAAACACAGCCTGGGATTTCTAAGGAGATTTAAAGGATAAACTTGGGCTACTTTCTGTGAAATCTGATGCGGGTTTAGAGCTGCAGCTCGCTAAAGCTCTTTGGAAAGTCATAATCTGAAAGGAAAGAACAAGCAATTTTAGAAACCAAGTGGTAAGTGTCCATTTTGCAGATGGCCCAACACAGAGGGTGCAAGTCTGACTCTGTCAAAGATATCTGTCCTCTTGCCATGAGGCTCTAGAAGGGCTGGAGCTCAATTAAAGGCAAATCAAAAGTGGGGCCAGGAATGCTCTAAATGACATGGTGTACCCAATACCTTGGATTTTGATTTCTGCCATGTGCCCAGCTCTGAATGAGGAGACATGTGAAACCCACTGATATAAATAAAACCGGGAATGTGTTCAGCATGTGCTCTGAGGCCCCTGGGATCTGAGGAGGACAGTGCAGAGCTACTTGACGCTTGAAGGAGGGAGAGGCTTGTAAGGACTTGTGAAGAGAGCAGTGGAAGACAGAGCCTGGCAACAAGGCTATAGCCAAGGTGTTCAACCCAACCACTGCTGTAATTTTGACTTTCAGTACTTTGAAGTTATTTAAGTCAATGCAGCTGGGTTTGCTAAAATGCTAAAAATCAAATAATATATATCCTTTGTTTGTTTTCTATACCATCAGAAACAGGATATAGATGACTTAGATGTATGCACTACAAACGTATTAGTCCAGTTCTTTTCTTATTTCAGTAAACTGTGTCCTTGTTAAACAGCAACAATGACTAAAATTTTACTTGATGTTATATTGCAAATAACAAATAAATAGCGTAGAGGAGCTTTGGCTATGATTCTCAATGTTCTTCCTCTGAAGTTTTAAGTGTTATCACTTAATAATGCTGATTATAAGACCATGTGAATAAGTCATGAGGAAAAATGCTATAATGATATGAAGAAATAAGCTACAAAGCACTGATTTAGTTATAATACAGAAGGTATATATATTCTTTTACCTATGAAACTGCCTCAAGCCTGCCAACTACATCAATTAAACTGCCATTTGCACAGTGTGTGATATTTTCCTAACCTGAACCAGTAATTTCTGCAGAAATTAAATATATACTTTTTGTGTGTATTTCTTATTTTTGCGGTATGTTATGGGCTTGGTTATTTTTCTACCTTTCTCATCTGTAGCTTTTGTTCTTGTCCAACTAGACTTCTGCCCTTGATTTAGCTTTACACTTTTAAAAGTGTGATAACTTAAATCCTATTCCAAGCTCTTCTAAAGGGTGAGGCTGAAATTTGTCATTCCTTAAAGAAAAAGAGGTGAAGATTCTTATGCAGCCATCTAGTTTAACCAATCATGGCTTTTAATATATAAATAGATAATTTTGTTCCTTAATCTTGTAATACAGCTATCATATGGCATTTAGAAACAGGCCTTTAATAATCCAATAACTCAATGCTCTGGAACTCTGAATGAGAAGGGAATCAATCCATTGGTCTAAAGTTTGGAGCTTCTGTACACCTATAACTGATCACATCCTCAGACTAGATTATCTCATACACTTGCAAGGTTTATTTTTGGCGCTGAACTCACAACACATTTACTTTCCACTCAAAGGAAAGGCAGGGGGTGGGGTGGGGAGTAGCCTAGCTTTTCTTTGTTTAAAGAAATCCTGGCTTGGTGACTTAAGATGCGTGTGGATTTCTTCCCAAAGAGCAGTATTTAGGCACTGAGGTGTGACCACCAGAATAATAGTGCACATCTGAATAAACCACTTGAATTTATTCTATTTTATGGAGATGAAATACCCATATTCATTTATTTAGTTTCAGTTTGTATGAGTTAGTGTCTCTTTTCCATTGCCAATCAGCAAAGCAAGCAAATAATGATATCGGTGGGTGAAATTAGCCCTGACCAAGGAGAACAGTGCACAGTTTGTTATATAAATACTCAAACTGATTCCTTCCTGCCTATTTTTCTTTTCAGTTCTCTTTAAAATGTAATTCTGTGAAGTATTAAGCACACAGGGCTTATTCACTTGTTGCTGTTGGAGAAGTGAATTCAGTGCTTGTGGGAGATGCCAGATGGGCTGCATGGGAGACAGAAGGTCTCTGTCTCTTCACCAAGCAGCAGCAGTGTGTGCTTCCCAAATTATGCTGCTAAAGTGCCTTAGACCTGACCCGTAGGTAAGGGGCCAATTTTGATATATCCCTTCAATCCACAGCATCTTTGACACTGGGAAATCCTTAATGCCCTGAATCTTTAATGTGCCTTTCTAGCATGCTACTGATCATCTTTGTACCCTTAGATACTCCTCAGCTTCAACCATTCTTTAAGACAAACATACTCTGCTCTCCAGAAAACACATGTGATTGATTATGCTGCTTGGGCTGCTAAAAAAGCAGAAGGAAAAAAACATAATTCTCTTCCATTTCAGCCATGGGTGGTTGAAAACAACATACATAAAACTTAGAGTTTCTGACAGTTTTTTTTTCTGTTCATAGTGCTTTTACTGGTATGTAAACAGATTAATATCACAAATGGATTCTGTTGTAACCAGGTGCAGCAGGAAAGCAAAAGTTCACGTTCGTTTCAAACTGAAATTTCACTTTGGCTTAAACTTTCTAAACCCCAATATTGTTAATGATACAGTTCTTTGTGGACTGTACAGGGTCATGGAATTAGCTGATTTCCCTTTAAGCTATACATTAGTTTAACTTGTTCTCCAGTTGTCATCAATTAAAGAGTTTAATGAAAGTCAGTAAGACTGAGAGCTACACTATATCTTCTTGAAAAATAGATGCATAAGTATTTGCAGGGATTCTGTTTTGCTGCTGCATATTTTGTGCAGTTCACTTCACAAAGTTTAGCATAGAGGATTTGGTGGTTTATGCTGAGATTTGCTAAATGCATCCTGAGAATGGAATGCCAACAGGAACATTCCTCAGGTTCTGCTTTGTGCTGATCTTCATAATGTTTTTTAAGTTTGAAGAAAGATGATTAATTTTGATATTTGGGTAGGAAACAAAAGCTGTAAGGGAAACAAATAAGATTGGGTGGGGTGACTGGAGGGGGGGCTTTATTTCAGGCAGAACAGAACTTGTAACTGCATATTGTTTTATCTGTTTCACAGTGTAAGACTCTTTGAACAATCTCAATAGGCCATTAATCATTGCAGGTATTACAGTCCAACCCAAAGTTAACAGCTTTTCTTTCTGGAATATGCCTTCTTAGTCAGAGAAACCCTTATATAAACCAGCTACAGGATTGTTTACTTGAATACCAAAAGGATTGAGCTGTGTGTATGTAGGAAGTTAGCTGAGTTTGCAGCAAATTCTTTAATTCACAGGATGTCATTGGCCTTCCTGGCCACAAGGGCACATTGCTGTCCCATGGAGAACTTGTTGTCATTCAAAAATTAATTCAAAGACTTTTTATTATAGCTAGTCAGAAAATGCCAGTGTTCTTTATGGGAGCATCTGAGATAAATATAAGAAAACCTGCATTCTCCATCTCTACTTTCTTCCTTCATGTAAAAGGTTAATACCAAAAGCCAAATATATAAATAGTTTTATTTTATTCATCCAAAATGGGTTTCAGTGACTTATCACCTAAATGGAAAACAAAGGGTGATAGTTTTAACCAAAATCAAATTTTAATTTTTGACTGGCAGCTGTTACTAAAATGACCCCAAGCCTCATATGGGAGCTTTCTTTGTCACTGGTGGTTGAGGTGAGGAATCAGGGCAATAGGTTGTTTCTGTTCTGTTAGGTGATTAAGAGGAAAGAATGTAGACTGGTTTTAGTTGGACGTTAGTGGAAAGATGTGATCCTCAGGGCTAAAGACAGAAGTTTTCCCCCTACTTAAATACTTGGGGGGGACACGAAATAAAAATAAAGAAATCCACGAGTTTTATTTCTTTGCTTTTCAACTCTTTTCCCGTGGCAAAGTAAATTACTTATCAGTCTTGAACAGACATCTTCAGTGTTGCAGATAAGATCTTTGAGTAAATATAGGACATGGACAACAGAACAGCATATCACAACTTGAATAAGAGGAGGAGAAGCTTCCTCCACTGGTGTATTACTAAAGATCATCTTCCATTGTGAACCCAGATCCAGGGAATAAAGAAGCAGCAAAGGAAAATCTAAGCAGAAAATTGCTAACCAAGCCAGTATCAAGTTTTCCTCTTCTGCACCCTTTCTTTCACATACCCTCAGTTATATTCATCACTCAGGCAGTTTCCTTCAGTGTCAATCACCGTATACAGACTTTGGTGATTGTATTTTAAGCATTTAATTTCTTTATTTGTGCCACTGTGCAATGCAGTAAAACTCTGGCCTTCATACTGTAAGGAGTGGACAGTGTCCATCTGGCACTTACATATTATCTTCTGCAAACCTTTGCTTGTCCAGTGAGTATAGAAATTGGACTGGATTCAGAAGGGGTCAATCTTTTGCAGCCCACTCTGAATATTTTAGGTGACACCTTACTTGGACTGTTAGATCAATGCCTCATACTAATGAAGTTACTTCACTGCAGTTCAAAATGCTGTGGAGGTGAATCCTAAAAATCAATCTGTTTGTCTTTAGATAAGCAGCAGACAGTGTTAAACATTCATCCTTCCTGCTTAGATGGGTGCTTCAGTTCTTTGTGTTAATTATTGTTGCAGTCTTGTTAATTATTATTTAAGTCCTCCAAGGTCCTGAAGTTGTTGCTGGTTTGGTTACACAGGGCAAAAGAGGGGAGGGCAAGAAGCCGCCCTGAGATGCTTTTCCACTTTTGTCCCCAGAGCAGAAAAAAAAAAATAAAGGGTGTGGGGAATGAAAACAAAAAGTCAGGAAAGGAGAAAGAAGGGAGTACTGCCTGTCTCCTGAGGGGACCTGTTCTGAATTCTTCTGAAAAATCAATTTAATCCCCAAATGTCTTTTTGTACTCAAAATGTTTTGTTTTGAGGCACTGTGATCACAAACACAGCTTCAAATCTAAGGCAGAGCTCTGCTTTCCAGCTAAACCTTTGGCAGAGTTTAGGAGGAGCTTGGTGTGTATCTCGGCATCTCTTCCTGAGGAGCTGGGTAGGTCTTTGGCTTAATAGAAATTTTGAAACTAGGGTGGGAAGAATAATTTTAACTTGGGTTATAACAAGTCTTTAAAACCTTTGAGGTTTCTGATTAACTTCAAGCCTGCTTCCTCTGCCTCCCCCTGCCACCTTAAGGTGTGCATCGTTAATGCTGTATTCTCTCAGTGAAAGCATAATGTACTAGGAAGGAAATTTAGGGAATGTGTTTGACAAAGGTGATGTGGCATGTCACACATGCAGAGAGCCACATGCATGTTAGCTGACCTGTCCCCGAGAGATGCTGGTGAGCAGGTGAAGCTGTGCTGGCCTGGGTACCAAGGCATGGACTGTTCCCTTCCGTTTTTGAGCTGTGCATTTAACCCAGGAACCAGCCAAAGCTTGTTACACATCTAGCTAAACCATATGCAAAATGATGCTGGTAAAAATGGGAGCAGGACTCGAGGCTTTGCTGCATTAAAAGGAGCAGAGGCATGAACATACAGCCTGCCATGAGTGTAGAGATGAGAAGGCTGATGCAATGTGAGCTCTGATCCCTAACTGGGGCCTGAATTCCTGCTAGCATTGACTGTGCCTGAAGGAAAAACCAAACAAACTGCCAAAACAACAACAACAAAACAAAATCCCACCTTATTTTATCTTCCAGGCAGCACAAGAATCCATATGGACCATGGGTAATCCATCTGCAGGAAAATGCTCACAGGCTCTGATGGTTCATTGGGTAGGAAGCAGCAGAATAGCTGCACCTCAGGGCTGGTCAGGGCAGGATCTGTGTAGGTGCACTTCACAGCAGCTCCAAGAGCCAAGAGAAGTGACAATAAAGTGCTGGCTCAGAGATTTCTAAGAGGCAGTGGTGTAACTGTCTTCCCCCCCCACTTTCACCATCACCATCATTCCTGTCAGTGCAGATTTATTGCATGTACAAGGCAGTTTTTCCCTGGCATTAGTATATAAAGCTGTAGATGAGATACCTGGGGAATGGGTCTTTCTCCCAGCACAGCCCATGGTGTGTGCTGAGGGCTGGGAAGAGGCTGTATCATGAAGCGTGATGTGAGGGGGAGCACATCACTGCATGGCCCCCTGGGGCTCTAAATGAGATCAGCACTGAGTCAGCCAGCAGGTGAGCCTGCAGAAAAACCCTTTATTCTCATGGGGCGAAGACGATGACTCGAACAACCTTTGCTCATAAGAGCACTGCAAGAATTAACTGCTTTAATGTGCATGAAGTGCTTTGGGGATGAAAATGACTGTGTAAATCCTGAGGTGGTTGATGCTGACAACACTAGCTTAAAGTCTTTTAGTCACCCAAAGTTGTCTTCAGAATGAAACAAAAACCTGAAAGAAATTCGAGACCTCTTTGCTTGGGATAATGAGCTCATTTTGCTTGATTGTTTTGCTAGGTTTTACCCTTCAGCATAGTTGCACTGTAACTCTTAACTAGAAGTACCACGACATTTAGAGCAATAACTATTATTTACTCAGTTCCCAGTGGATGCCTCTGTAATAGCTTCTGAGGATAGTTTCTCCCAAACCATGGGTGCCACTAGCATACACAAAACTGAGTCATCAACACTGCTGATATTCACATTCTTCCAGTGCTGCTGCTTTCAATGCACTGAGCTTGTAGATGGGAGATGGGAATTTAATAGCAGGAAACATGTAGATTTCTGATTCTTATATGGTTTTAATTGATTTAGCTAGGGCAATGCCAAATATATCGAGAACAAAAAAAGCCACGTTACCATTTTATTACTCTTGCCAGACCACTAAACAAATTCTTTCCTTATTTGCACTTTGAAATCCTGCCATCTGTCCAGAATCTTAGACCTGTAAATCAAGTTTAGGGAAGATGAAGTAGGATGTCATAAATTGCTCAGGACTTCAGCAGAAAGAAGCAGGAAGAGAAGAAAATGTTAGCTGTTTTTAATTGGGGATGATAAGGCAAGACTGAGCTACCCACCAGTGAGTATGGGAACCCAGTTGTAGGTGTCCCTGGATATTTTGAAGTGCTGCTGACAGGAGAGCAGCGTCTGAGGGCAGCACCTGGAGAAAAGAAATGTGTAATTAAGTTGTGCATCTCCTACTAATTTCATAGGTTAGAAAAGGATGGGGTTATCACAAATTGTCTTTTGCATCATTCTAGAGTTTAATTCAGTTAAAAGACAACACCAATTTTTGTACTGCTCTTTTGAATAGGTTGTTAAGCCCTGTTTGACTTCTGCAAGTGCTGTGGATTGCAAGAAAACAGCCAACTTATAGTTACAGCTGTGTATTTACACATTAGGAAATATATCTTAAAGCTTTGGGGAATACCTTATAGATTTGTTTCTTTGTTTTTGGTGGTTTTTTTAACGATTCAAAAATTGTTGCACTTGTGGTTTGTTGTTGGTTTTGGTTTGTGTTGGGTTTGTTTTAGGGTCTCTGCTGGGCAAAGTTCCATGTTTTTTAGTAGGACGAGTTTGTTTGACACTAACAGTGCACCTAAGTTTATTTCCATCTCTGTTACACACACTAATAGAGTACTTGCCAGGATGATCTGTCACCTCTCTTACTTTGTGCTCCCAGAATTCAGTTTTCTCTTCTCTTTTCCTTCACTTATGTCTTCAGTATATGATCTATAAGCTGCTTTATGTTGCTGTTGATCACAGGTGAGTCATACACTTGGGTCTTGGGTCCGAACACTGAAGGAGCTGTGAACTTTGAACTTTGTATTTGACAGACCCCGGCAAAAATCAATGGCTCTCAAGAGCCCAGGCTCTGAAACAAGCTCAGCAGTAAGGTTCTCTCTGAAGCCATGGTCAGGATCTGCTTTACTCTCTGCTTGCTCTCCTTTGTGACTGTGGAGATGCTCAGACTCAGCATTGCTGACCCACTACTATTAACAAATTTCTCTTATTTTGTGCCTCCTCTGGGCTTTTAACTTGACATTATCTAACTGCCCAAACGAGAAGGAAGGTGAGAGTAGTAACACTCAGGCTACTTGTTCCAGGCAATTGCCATGCAGTAGTGTTTATGGAGCTTGAATGTCAAGCATTTTAACAATCTCAGATTAACTGAACAAGATTTAATTATTAATAAGGAGAAAGATATTCTACAGCTGTAAGACCACCCACCATGTGCATAAAGAGATACTGTTTTTATTATCAGTTCTATTTAGCATTTCAGTGTTAAAAGGCCACTGAAGAGGCTCATCCCATTATACCTAGCATAAAATTTTGAGGAAACAGATATCCCTTGTCAGATAGTCTAAGGGGAAGTGCCTTGTGTCATGTTCTCAGTTGTTATATATAACCAAAATGTGGGTATCTGTGTTACTGCAATACCAGACTTGAATAGTACATCTCCAAGGTGCTTTTGTCTGGTTTATAAGCATGTTAATTTGGTTGTGCAGCCTTCTCCCAGCTCAGGGGTTGTTCATATATGTTCACAGCACAGATACAAAGAGGAGGGCACCAGGACTTGCAGAGATGGTGATCAGGATCAGTGATTCAGCCTAAGTCAATATATTTATGACTTCTCTTATGACTGTAGCAGGGACCATGCCCCTCAACAAAACAAGGAACATCCTCAAAGATAAGCTTTGCCAATATCAGTGGCAGAAAAATACTCCACAGATTAGGTCAAAGAGCAGTAACTGCCACAAGACTTGCTATGGTTTATACTGAAGCTCCTTGGTTGTTCCTGGTACCAGTTACAAGACAGCATGTAAATCATAGCAAGAACATGCTAGTGCCACTTCTGTGAAGGAAGCTCTCATAATTTATTTTTGTACTTAGTAAGCATGAAAAAACAGAAAAGAAAAAGATGGCTGATGTAGGAACAACAAAAGTGAGCCACAATATTACACATAGTCATTTCTACAGAGTACTCGGTTGTTATACATTTATTAGTGTTGTTTACCAGAGGTTGCCCATAGTTAAAATTATGTATCTTGAGAGGACAAAGCTTTGCACACCGCCAGCCACGCCAGCTCTTTGTGGAAACAGCTGATGGTCCAAAACATGAAAGTATAGCAAGTCTTCAGTCCTTACCCACTGCAGTTCAGAATTACCCAACATATGTGGAGTGGTGGGAATCTCCTTGCAGAGCTCAGGCGAGCTTCCAGCAGATGTAATTTAATCACTAAAAACCAGCAGGAGAGATGGAAAACTGACACGGTGCCTTCTCCCTTGTGGCATTGACCTGTTTTGTGCTGAACTTTGACTTGAACACAAAATTTTGGGACTCCAGGAATTATATAGCTGCAGGAATTGGATAACGTAGTTAAGTGAAGATATTTTTTAATGGTTATCACCCCCTGACCCCCTCCAAAATCCAGCACACATCTTTCAAATTACTTTATGCAGTGAAAGACAAAGTGCCTGTTGAAGAACCACTGATCATCTCAATTGCTCATCTCCTGCTGCACTTGTGCTTAAGAGACATTTTTTTTTTTCAGATACACAGATTATTACTGAATCTCTTGTGCACAATGCTCAAATAAAAAGGAAATTGCATCTTTGAGTAGAGGGAGGAGTGGAACAATGAGGAGGAAGGACAGAGTATAAAACCATGTTAACAATAGTATTTGCCATCGTTATGCTCTTCAGTCATCTTGAAGTACTTACATCTACCTCTTTACCCAGCCATATGTTACTTTGGCATCTGAGCATTTTGCACACACACGTACAAAAGTGAGAAGTTGTTGTGTTAAATAAAAGCAAGCTTATTGCCTTCACTGGGATTCTCAAAACACATACACTGGTGGGTAGCATCAGTGAGCCTCTTGCTTTGTCTGAGGACCTTTCCCCCTTCTCTGCTTCCCCCTCTATATAAGGAGTGGTTGAGATGGAGGCTGAGCTCTAGAGCAGGCTTTTCCTGGTTTCTCTGGCAAGTATGACACTCTTGGTCTGATATCATTTGGATAAATGTCTTTCCTCCCCTTGCTAACAGTTTTGTGCTGGGCCAATGCTGATGTGAGAAGTCATCACTGTAGACTGTCTATCTTAGGGGCAACTCTGAAAACCAGCAAGTGATATCATAGTAGCATGATCTTGAATTGTGTTTTGTAGTCACTGTGAAGTCAGTTCAAAGCATAAAATTAAAGTATTGTGCTGCCAGTAAGCTGAGCTGGTGGCCAGCTAAACTGCTTCTCATTTTGCTGGCCTTCTTAGGGCATTGATCTTCATACTTGTGATGCTAAATAGTTGGATTTCCTTGACTGTATAAAATCAATGAATTCTGCATGGGTTGGAACTTTGTTACCGATCTATGCCTTGCCTGTGTTCACTTATCTATCACTTCATGACAGTGCAAGCTCTACAGGGCAGAGCCTTTCTTCTGTCTGTAACATGACAGAGTTCAACTCTGTGATGAAGGCTTCAAGCACTATGGGCTTACACATTTTATTTTTATTGAAGTTAATGCACTTCACAAAATATTAGAAACTACTATTCTGAAGTGCAATGTGTAAGTTAATGATGGTGAAGGAGCAGGTATGTCAGCAGCCCAGAGAGATAGGTGTCAAGATATGACAAAAAAAGAGTTTAATATGCAACCACGGTAGTAGTAAACAGGACATGAATTCTTCTATGAAGGGCATGAATTATAATATAACCTTTTTTTTTAATCACTTTAATTGGCTAAAGGCCTAGCTACTCGTTTACACCATGCATGTCTGGATAAAACATTTTCAAACACTCATTCCTTCAGTATCACAGTGGATGATTTCTCTATCCTGTCTATATTTCAGCCTCAGTCATCTGCATTTTATAAGCTCAGACAAATATCTTTATGTATTTTCCCAAGGCTACATAATTTTTCAGAGACCTTGTAAATGTCTGCACGTAGCTTATTGTGCTGTTTAAATCCTCTCTTCAAATCTTTCCTTTGTCTTGTCTCATTTTTTATTTTTTATTTTTAATAACTTCTCAAGGAATTTAGCTTTGAGACTGATAGGCAATGAAATAGAAATAGGACCAAGTGATATAGCTGTTGACTGCTTTCCTAGTACTTGCCCTAGTTTTATTTGTTTCTTTCCCAGTGGCAACATTTATTAGAGAAGTAGCTGGATTCAGAATGCATCTGTTAAAAGCACAATCGCAGCACCAACAATTCGATTAATTTTTTTCTTATATCTTTAGATTTTTTTCTTCTAAAATTGCTATTCATGATAACTTTTTAACTTGAATCTAAATTTCTAACTGTTGCAGTCTTATTACATCTAAAATAATGAGACCTTATGTCAGCAGCTGGACTCAGAATAAGTATGTGTATTTTTTTCTTCCAGCAATGGTTTAGTCATTGGCATGCAGTACAACTCCTGATGCTCATCATATGCAGGGAAATGGCTTTAGGGAACAGTTCATCAGCATTTAGGAAACATGAACTTCTTAAGCTTCTCTTTATCTGGAGGGTGGTTTGCAAAAAGGTATGCATATTATTGTTTGAACTTAAAAATGAGATTCTGTGCATACCCTCTGGCTTCACATCATTTTATCAGTTTCCTCTTGCTAGAAAATACTGCTATTATTACAGCAGATGTCACACCAGGTGAGGTAGCTGGTACATGCCTGTGTGTTTAGCAGTAGTTGACATTGCAAGGCCTCCAGCCATGGCACTAGAGCTCTGGAGGTGCTCATGGCATGAGCAGGAGTATTTTTCAGTGCTTGTGTGAGAAGAGAATCAAGGTTGATATTTAGCAGAGACTACTTTTTTTTAGTGAGGCAGGTCCTCAGATGCTATGAACCAGTGTCGCTCTGACAGTGAAGAGCTTAAATGTGAAATGTCATTCACTTTCCTTTAAATATAGAAATTAAATAATAAATACAATTCAGAATTATCCCTGTTCTAGTTTATTACCTACTTTTATGTTTCTATAAAGAAGTATTTTTTAATATGCTCATTAATTTTTGTCATTGTGGAACAAGGTACAAATACAAGTCCCATGCAGTGGGTAGGTGGAACCAATGAATAAATAAACGAACAAAACCTACTTGCAGAAGGCTGTAAAGTCTCCTGAATTTTGTGTGGGAATATTTTTTTCTTCTTCTTTCTCTGATTTGTGATCTGATATTTTATTAGCTACAAAAGAAGTTCAACCATGATTATACCAATTTGCTTTCCTCTTTTCACTTAATCGTTTAAACATTACAGAAAAGCTATTTAGTATTAAATATTTTAAGCTCAATACAGTTAATTAGCACTGAGCATTTGGAGTGCTCTCTGGGAGGAGAGTACTGCCTGCCCAGAAGGGGGAAAGGAACAGTCTGAGCCCCAGGGTTACTGTGCTGCTGAAGCTGGGAAGGTGGGTGATGGGGTACAGGGCTGTATGCTATTTTGTCGCTTTAAAGTAGAGGTTGTTTTTTTTTTCCTCTGGAGACTGTTGTTCTTTTTATCATTCTTCATAGCTGTGCAGATCTAGTTTGCCTTAGGGCAGCAATTTTCTGTGCTTCAGAGAAATCTTGGATGACTTAAATGATATGATAAATAAATACATTGGTTAGGCAGTCAAGATGAAGTGTAGGTCTGCACAATAGTTAGCTTCCCATATTTATAAAAATAAAGCAGAATCATCTCAAAATACTTTAGGTTCCCTAAGGGAAAAAGAGGAGGTTTTTTTTGGGAAAAAGGCAAATGCTTCTCGAGAAAATGTCCTTTTCTTGCAGTTACCTAGATCATAATTCACAGTGCTGACAGTAATAATCCCCAGTGTTTACCTTTAAGAGGTCTGTACATCAAATAGTCTGATAAAAACATGACAACAATCATTAAGATTGTGTTTCTTGTCAGAATTTGGGGAATTCAGGATGCAGTTTTCAATAGTAGTTGAACCCCTAGTCCTGCTGTATTTCAGTGCAAATGTATCAATATAAAAGCTGGATATCCAGCAAAAGACCAGGCAGGTGTCTGTAAGGGCTTAAAAAGCCCAACTGCCAAACAGCAGGAAAATAGGTTGGCCATGCAGTAGTATTAATCATCTCTACAGGTATCCAGGCGAGAAAATAGAAGTATTCCCGTGGGCTATTAGGCATGATGGCTGTGCAGCTGCAAGGTATGTACGTCCCTTGGAGAACAGTAGGCACACAGAACTCCAACTGTCTTCAAGCTCTGAAGAATCGTCAGCTTGCCCCCATGCTGTCCTGCACAGACTTGTCTATGTGTTTAGCAATCTTCTTCTGTTTCTCTTACATGAATTTGTCCATAATTTTCTTGAGCCTACATGCAATTTTTAAGGTGGACACAATCATGTGGCATGAAGGTTGCTAGACTGGCTGTGGGTCTTACAAAGAACCATCTCTCTTTACTTGTTCTGAACCTGCCAACTACCAGCTTAATTTGATGTCCCCGGTTCTTATACTGAAGAGGTTGTCCGCCTCTTCTCCAACCCTGTGGAACTCCAGGGTTTGCATCCTTTCACTACATCACCCCTGAGCACCTGTACTCCAGGCTGAGAAGTCCTAGCCTGCTTAGCTGTTTCTTGTAAAGAAGCCTTTCCGTGCCTTGACCGGTTCCTTTTTTTTCCCCCCTTCTTTTCCACCTTTTACACCCCTATTATTAATCAGGAGGTCAAGAAAGATGCAGATATTTCTCCGAGATAAATATCTTAAATAATGTGACTTTTTCTGGAAAAATCTTTCTCTTTTTGTTCGCACTTGGAGGTCCCTTTCTATGTTTAACGCTGGCAGGTACTTGTCAGCCTTATGTATGCAACTCCCTGCAATACTCTTGTAGGCTGGTAACTGCCTCCAAGGCAGAGTATTAATTTATCTTTATTTTAGCTATCATGGTCACGTTGTCTGATTTCAGGGGCTTTATTACCACTTCTCAGCAAGCTTTTTTTATGGATGACTGTTCATTAGGATCTGGATAGAGATATCACTGTAGGACACCTTGTAATCCTGTATATCCAAAAATAGAGCTGAACCATTTCAAACTGTGTTGGGACTTGGGGGTGTGTGTGTGAAATTCTTTGAAAAAGCAGAAGGCCTTTTTAAAAATGCAAAGTATTTTTAGCACTATTCTGTTAAGGTGTGGGTAGGAGGTACATGTATAGTGGGTAGTCTTCCCAGCTTCTAAAAACTACAGGTTCCAGGTTAATGTAAAACTTTCTTTAATGAACATGCAATTTAAAAGGTTAAAAAAAGTGAAAATTTGGAAGAATTTTTCATGTAATTTGTGTAGGAGCTGTTTATTTGTATAGTTTTGGAAAAGGTGTGTTGATTTTGCCTTTATCTTTTTTAACCACACCTTTTCAGTTTTGCTACATCTTTTTTTTTATTCCTTTTTTTGGGGGGGGGGAAGAAATGAATGTGAATTTTTAAAAGCCGCTTGATTTTCAACGAGGCATTCTGATGACCTCTTTCTCTTTAGTACAGAGCTTGAAATAATTGCAATCAGCCTTTGAACGTCCAGGCTGACCAGGCACTGTGATCTTGGGAAGCATGGAGGGGTGAAGGCCATGCTTTGGGGGGAACACTTGAGCTCTGGCGAATTCTTCACCATACTGCATGGCTGTCTAACGTAAGAAGGAGCAGCAGTATATTTTCCAGCACTCTCTTCATGCAGTTCTTAGCAATTGTTCCCGCTATTCTACTTGATAGTGCTCAGAGGGAGCCTAAGAAATGATTGAGCAGTGAGTTGCCCTAGGGCAGCACTGAGGAGCTCTCATGGGGGAGACAGTAGCTTTTAGTCAGTCCACGTTTCCTCTGCTGACAATCAGTCCCTTTCACAGCCCCTCCATTGCTTCCATCAAGCAGAGCACTCACAGTTCAATTGTACAACCTGTGCTTCTAAAATGAGATTATCTTTTCCTCCTCTGCATCTTCATGGCCTTTATGATTTGCTTTTAAACCAAAAGCCACGTTAATGCAAGATTCTGTATGTGAAACCATTTCTTCTGGGGGAGTTTTGTTCAAAAAATATTTTATCAGGACCACTGATACTTCACAGTGGAAATTTTGAGCAATGTGGTCTAGTGGAAGGTATCCCTGTCTGTATCAGGAATTAGATGGTGATTGAGGTCCCTTCCAACACAATCCCTTCTATGATTCTGTCATTCCATGATTTCACAGAAATGTGTTACTTTTGGCTGAACTGTCATTGAAAAGGCATCTGGCTTTACAATGATCAGATTTTTAAGTATATCTACACTAATAAATGTGTTTTCATACACCAGGAAAGTAAAGGAATGCTATCCTTAGTTTCTTGTATCCCCTACAGAACTTAGATATGTTAATTTTGAACAGGAGCTATGAGAAGCAGACATCTGATGATACTCCCATCAAATTCATATCTCCAAGACTGATAAGCTTCAGTTCCTTTATTCATCATATCTCCCCTAACAGGCTATAGTGTGAATAAATCATCAATACAGGCCTTAATCCTGTCAGTGATGGGGTTTGGGGTGGGAGATCCAATGGTTCAGCTGGGTCATTGCTGACTGAGAATCTCAGTTGTATTGGGTCTGACTGAGCAGCCCTCCCAGAGCTGTGCTTTTCATTGAGAGCTGGAAAGGTGCTGATAACACA
>JANHFX010022446.1:0-21751 GCA_027560015.1 Chloroceryle amazona | reverse complement strand
GGGAGGTGTCCCTGCCCATGGCAGGGGGGTTGGAACTGGGTGATCTTTAAGGTCCCTTCCAACCCTGACAATTCTATCATTCTGCAGGTTCTGTCGAGTAGCGGGTGGCCTTGGCTTTCAGGAACAGCAGGTGGTATCTGGTGTTCCCAGCTGTTGTTCCCTGTCCAGAGACAATGCAAAAGGGTTTGAAGCACAAATAAATGAGGAGCAGCCCCCTTCTAAAAGTGAGGCCCCTTCAAAATTTAGACCGTGTTGGACGCTGCTGGTAGCGTGGTGCTGAGGACAATCCTGCTCGCTTAGAGCTTGTGACGTAAGCGGTTGCACTTGAGGGATGACACTTTACCTATTTCTAGGCAGGCATTTTGTTGTGCCTGTTGTACTGCTGGATTTGTAGACTCCCTCATCTCAACCTGAGAACTGAAAGGGAAATCTTCCTAAGAACGATCCCGGTTCCTGAGTGACCGGCAGAGGGTGTGTCAGTGTCAGCGATCCCGCGGCCAAGAGCGGCTTTGCTGTTGCCAGCAGTTACATCTTGGCCAGCTCTGGCAGCTAGTTAGGAACAATTACCTTCGCTGCACTTTGGATTACTAACCTAGTTCTGTAATCAGTGCTGAAAGAACGTTTACTGTTGGTGTTTACTTGACGAGTAGCACAGAATGCTTCTTCCTAAGGAAAGTGTCTATTTAAGAAATATTTTTAACTACACTAAAGCCAACCAAATAAACATTCCGAGATGTCTGAGCAGGACATTTGAGTGGACAGAGACTTAACCTTTAAGCTGTCAGAGTGACCACAGCTTTTGGGCACACTTGCAGTATGGTTCCCATCAGTATGGAGTAGATCCAAAATCTACGTGTGACTTTTTAAAAAAGAGCTTTATAAATTCTGTTTTAATCTAGGAAACAAAAACAAAACCAAAAGACAGGCCAGCATTCCTTTTAAGGGATACTTCTCCTTAAAGCACCAAAACAGTACTGAGATGTACACTGAGGCATAACTGCAGAAACAAACCGATTGATCACTTTGGAAAATTAAATTAGGATAAAGTTGGAAAAGTCAAACCAACAGCGTAAGTCATAGAGAGCACTTTGAATTGTCAGAGCAAAGGATTTTAGAGTCAAAAGTCCTGATCTTCCAGTGGAACACAGACATAGTATACTGTGTCCAGTAGTGATAACAGGAAGATCAGATGAGGTGATCAGTACCTAAGTGGTGAGCTGCAACAAACAGACTAATTTTGTTAAGTGTAACTTTCTGTCTTAACAAGAAGTTGCCACAAGCGAAGCCGGGCTGTTTCCGTGGGCTGTATTAAAGCTATAAAGCAGCAGCTCCCTGCAAGACTGTGCTGGGAAAAGAACAACTTTTTTTTAAGTTTTGATGCCAGAGTTCTCAACTCTTGCCAAGAGACTTTCAGGGAAACCAATATATATATTTTTAACCAACTTCTTAAAGTAGCGGAGTAAGATGTTGAGTCCCTGTGCCTTTTCCTGCATGCTTTTAAAAGCAGGATATTACAAAAGTAAGTATATTTGGACTTCTGCTTTTCTTTTTAAAACGGGTCCCCATGGTTCTGATTGCTGTACTTGATAAGTGCCTTAGCACTACCAAAGCAGATCATGTTACTGCTCCTTGTTGCTTTTTGATGGCTAAAGAGGCTGGCTGGAGCTCTGCAGCCCTGTGTGGCCTCTGGGGGTGTGGTAAGGAGACACTGCTCCCCCCTGTGATATTGATGTCTCTCACAATGGGGAAGTTCAGCAAAATCACACATCGTTTTCTTTTTGTTGCAGTCCCTGATGACCTGCTGCTGGGGTGAGTATCTTTGCCTTCAGTTCTTGTCCAGGTGTCCTGCTAAACAGCAGTTGATAATCTGCTCTCACAATTTTTTCCTGTGTTTGACCAGGATGTGTTTCTGATGCAGAGTTGTGACGTGGTTTTTGATGGCAGTGGAAATAATGGTCCAAAGTGACAATCGCAAGGTTTTTTCCAGAGATTTGTGAAATTATCTGTGTGTCACTGAATGTCCTGTGATGACCTACTCTAGTTTGGGTGGACTAAGCATGCAAAACCACAGCATGTTTAACCTGAGCTCCGCGTCCAGCCTTAGATCTGGAATGAGTTTTCTGTGAGAGTGGACTGACTGTGTTTCAGAGTGATTCATGCTGCTGGAGTGCTGCATCTCCTCTGCGTTCCTATCACTGTGAGCACAGCAGCATCCTGATATCCCTTCTGTTTGAGTCATGGGCACGTGGGGAAGAAAGGGAGAAGTGAACTTGGAAATTACCCTGAGAGTTCAGAAGTCATCTCAGGTCAGCTTCATCACCCTTGTGTCTACTGAAGCCTGTGAACATTTCAAGTTTCCTAACTTCTGGAGCTCTCACTAATTGGTGCTGAAGGTAGAGAAAAGGCACCATCACAGTGAGAAGGGCTTTTCAGGTTCATCTTTAGCTTTGTGTTCCTGCCTGCCTTTCATCTAGCCAGGAGTGGAGATCACAAGGAACCCTTCAGTCCTTAGTATCTTTCTGCCTGACATTGTCTAATGTTATCTAACGTAACGCTTGTGAAAGGTGTGCATGCTGGCTCCCTCTTTTGGGACCTTAGTGGCCTTTGAAAAGCGGGATTTTATTTGAGAATTCTTGTAACCTTTTGTTTCCTTCTTAGAAAAGAAAAGAAGATGAATGAAATTTCCTTGTTAAGTTTAATAATGGTTGGGTGGTAAATCTTGGCAGTCAGATTTCCATCAATTCCCAGTGACCAGCAGCTCAGAAGTATTTTGATTTAATTTCCGAGTATCCTCCAAAATCTCTGAAGTCCCTTAATTTCCTTTGGGCTTACTTCTTTCCTGTTAGGCTGATCGAATCATATACATGGAAAAAGAATTCCTCAAATTTGAAAGAGTTACTGAAACACATTAACTCAGCCTCCTTATAGTCCCAAACCTAAGCATTAAAGAATGTCTCACATTCAGTGTTCCCCCACCCACCTCCTCTCAGTCCTCGGATGAAGCCAATCCTTACTGCCCTGAGTTTGTGCAACTGAAGTTTTGGTCTTCCTGGAATAAGTCTGTCTGCTTGGCTTGTTATCAATGAGATTGACTCAGACGTGTAGGTCAGCCATGCTGCTGAGACGCCAGCTCTCTTCCTTGGCTCTCGGTGACTTCACTGGAGTTTGAAATGTTCCTCTGCTTTCTTCTGTTCTCCTGCTCATGTTTTCTACTATCTCTTCATCACTGCTGTTTTTCTTGTCTACCCTTGTAACTAATCTAGACTACACAGATTTTTCTCAGTGCATAGAAGGTCTGTAAAGTTAACCATGTTCTCTCCCTGAACTCTTTGGAACACTTCCAGAGCAGCTGGAACACATTCAGACCTACAGGTCTAGGATCACTTTTTAGCCTATGAGCTACCTGCACAATAGGCTAAAGGTACAGATATCCTTATTTGACATGCAGCTTATCACATACCCTTGCCATGGCATCATCAGGAGAGAAAACTCTCCTTGCAGGAACGTGCAGGCAGTGAGTATGTAGGCAGAGATACCTGTTTCCTGTGCCTTCAGGACTCACAGCTCTTTATTTTTCCACTTGCTGGTGTGGAATTTTACATCGCTGAGCACAGCGGCAGCCAGACAGCAGCATGTGCCTCCATGGTGCTGCCTCACAGCACCAAGGCTGAGGAGAGAGTTGTGTCGAGGCCACATTCTGTGGGAGCAAATGTGTACCTAAGCAAACCTGGCCAACCTCATCTTTACCCCATCCCGGGCACTCTCTGATCTGTAAATGCTGAGCAGTGCTGTGTCCCTGCCTGTGATGGGTCCTGCTTGGAAGGAAAGGGGAAGGATTTTTAGGAAGGATGGAATGACATAAGGCATGTGCTGGCTTTGAGTGTTTATCTGGAATGAATTTGCTGTCTCTGAGCCCTGCTGGTGGCTGAATTACAGATGTAAAACTAGTGCTATCCAGTGGCTATGTGTGCAGTGGAGTGTTTTAAGTATTTCCCTGATGATCTTTAGCTTCCTATTGATGCAGTATGGTGGGTAGAGAAAGAATAATTTATACCTCAGTTGTGACTGTGATAGAGGAGCGATCACTACAGAATGACTCATTCATTCTCCAGGGTTTAAATGAGTTTCCCTGGAGTGAGGAAGGAGCCCTAGGGCTTCATTTCCTCTTGCTCAAGGAGCTATCTATCATCCATGCTCTCACCTTGCTCTGAGGCACCATGTGTGGGCCACAACTGGAGGTGGGATTCAAGATCAACTGATCTATCATCCGATCCATGGCAACTCATCCAGGACAGCCTGTATACACAGCTAAGCTGTCCCAGAGCACAAATCCCTTTTCCCCATAGCAAGTCTGCCTCTGTGTGCTCTGGTTTACCTGGTGCTTCCCCCACTAACATCCCTGTTTGTGCTTGTTGTGCTCAAGTGCCAACTTCACCCTTTACTGCAACAGGGATAATCGGGCTGCACGTGTGACACTGCCTGTTGCCCCTTGGATCCCCAGCACTGTGCATCCCCCAGGATTTCCTTCCTGCACCTTCTCTTTGCCGGAAGGTCTTGCTTTTGCTGCCAGAGGTGCAATTTCCTCTGGAGAAGACCAGGGAACAAGACTTCTGCTGGGCAGAAGCAAAGTTTCCAGTTTTAGGGTCTATACGCACCGTCTGATAAATCGGTTAAGTCCCTGTGCTCTGCCTACACAGAGTTTGTATCAGGAGAACTCTGGGAATACTGACAGAAAGGCTTCTCAGATCACTGTAAGGACAACCTGTGTCTCTTCCTTCACCTGCTCTCCCTTTGCAATATTCAGTGATCTGTAAAGGGACTGTCAAGCCAGAAATGCCACTCAAAGACCAGTCCTCACCTACATGTCTAACGCTGAGTCACAGTTGTAGAGATGGGCTGAAAAATCTCACTTCTGTGTCTCTGATGCACTTTGTCTCATTTTAGTTCAGGACAGGAACAACTTCATGTCCTGTTTGTGCAGCCAGAACAGTATTTGGGTCATAGTGCTAAAGAAGAAACACACCAACTGTAATGTCCTGTGTAAGAAAAATCTTTACAATGCCTTGTAGTTAAATCTGAGTGGGATTTTGCAAAAAGATGTGGAGCTATTTGGGAGCAGCTTGGAAATTTGGAAGTTCTCTTGAGAATATCAAACCCCACGTGGATGCTCTGAACAGCTGGCAGAGCAGCGGTTGTCCTAAAGGACTGAGTCCTGTCTGCCTTCCAGGAGAGCAACTGTCAGCTGAGGTTGTCTCAGAGGATGGGACAGGAATTGGTGGTCACTTGGTGAAAGCCAGCAAAGCTGAGAATGACAAATGCACGTCATTGCTTGGCAGTGTAATTAATGGAGCTGTAACTGGTGGGATTTTGAGAGGCAATGGGAACCTTTGGCTACAGGCCTTCTAGACTCCAGAGGGCTAAATCCTGTGGATTAAGGCTAAGCCAAGTGGTCTCCTTTTCTGGTGTGACCTAACTAGAGACGTGTTCTCTTTCAGGCTGAAGTTCATATTTGGCCCATCTGCTGTCCCAGCTCTGGATTTGGTGGATCAGCGTTCTGTCACCCGAGTCAAGTCCCCCAGTGGAAGGACTGCATACCAGGTACACACTGGTTTTCTGCTCTTCAGTCTTACTGACGGTTTCCAAGATTTTTTCCTGTCTTGCAGAACATGGAAAAGCACTTGGATAAACACCAAGAGAATGTTAGTGTTGTACAAACTCCTGAAGTGATACTGGAGAGCAGTAGCCACCCACTAGAATTAGAACCATTTTCTTTCTGACTCCCAGCCAGTTGGAGATGATTTCTTACATGTTTGTGGGTATGGTCAGAAGGAAGTTTTCCAGGGATTGCTAGTTTTGCTTTATTATTTTCATCCTGCCCAGCAAAAACAGTTCTTCCTCTTGACAAACTACGCAACACAGCGTTATCTGCCATCACTTCATTTCTTTCCCTGTTGCAGTCCAGATCCTGTGTCCTGAACACTCCTGACCTCTACTCAGCGATAGGATCCTGACTGCCTGGGAGGAAGCAGTGTGGGCCAAGCCCATGGGTTTCATTCTAGTTCACTGTAGCCAAGTCTGTGAATCACAGAAACATCTTCATAAAATGGCACGTTAGGGAGGAGAGCTCACCTTAGCCCTAAAGATCACACTCCATCCACAGCACAGGATCTGTCTGTTCTGTGAGCCGCTGAGCAGCTGCATCCAGCCCATGGGGTCACAAAGTTGAGAGACACTGTGTGCTGTGCCCATGTTAAGGCAGTGGAACCCTGTGCTCGTAAGATTTTGGGAATAAAGCACCCAATTCCTTCTACTTACCACTACTGAGCCCCTCAGACAGCACAGCCCCCTCCATCACTGAACCCGGTGCCGTGCTTTTCCACACAGTGGAGAAGGGGAAATCTCTGCCCACTGTTGCAGCAGCCAAGAGGAACATCTCCAAAGAGATGTTTGCATCTCCTTGCAAAGGGCCTTCTCTCCTTCACTGGAGGTGCTGAGGTGCTTTGGGGTCATCCTGGGTAAGAGAAGGGTGGTGAAGCCAGGCCTGGAGAATAACACAAACACTTTTTCACGTGTTTAGAGCTTGCATTGCTTGATTTGCACATGGAGTCTTTGTCGCTTCTGGGGCCTTAGAGGGGACATTGGACCCTCCAGAGAGGCATGATTCATAAACATAGAGAGCTCAAGAACACTGCCTTTGATTTGAGTTGAGGGCTTGCCTGTGAATATTTGGTAAAGTCTAAGGAACGCTGCTTCTAGGACCCTTAGGCAGCAGCTGCCTTAATTGAATGCTTAAAGGCTTTTCCTTCTTTACTGTTGCTCGGCTGAACATGCCACTGAGCAAAGAATGGTCACGTTCTCCTCACAGAGCTTTGTCAGGCCATGGAGGCCCAGGGCAGAGCTTTGCAGGCTGGGATGCAGAGTCTTCACTTGGCACCCTTTTGTGCGAAGGAGGATGGGGACTGCTTAGAGCCTCTGGTCTTCCCAGGAAGCCTAAATATGTGCTGACATGCTCACAGCTTTTCTGCAGTACAGCATAGTTATCTGCATCTTAAGAGGCCTAAAACTCATCTCTTATATGCAGGAAGCCTCATGAGACATGGAGGACTTCAGAGAAGCATGGTGAGAGGGCTGTGATGTTCTGCGTGCTGCCCTGACACCCTGGTATGGGCAGGGTGGTTGCTGAACAGTGCTGCCTCAGCCTGTGTGTGCTGCAGCTAGGCAGGGACCCTCCACACTGCCCAGCCCTCTCCCCACTGAAGTGAGGAGGTGAAAATCCCTGCTGGAGGCTGTCCTGCAGTCATCGAATGGGAGCAGGTTGATTAGTATCTGCTGATGGCCCCAGTGGTTGGCTCAGTCTCAACTGGTGCACACTGGAAGAGGGCAAGTGTCAGAATTGTTCTCCAGGTAGAGGGGAGCTACTGGTTCCCCTGGTAGCAGGTAGAGGGAGCTGCTGGTTCCCCTGCAGAGAAGGAACCCCTGGGCAGGTAGGTCAGGGCAGGTCACCAGGAGTTAATGTAGGACAAGCCCAGCCTCAGCCAGGCACTTTGTAGCTGATGGGTATGGTGTGAGCGGCCCCCCTGCATCACCCCGGGGCTGTGCCTGTGTCCTCCCAGCTGACAGGCAGCCCACAGGGAGCCGTCCCTGCCTGCAGGTGCCTGTGTGCTTTTCTGAGCAGCATTCCTCTTTAGTGGAGCTTGATTACTGATTAAGGCCATGATGATGAGTTAATTAACAGAGGAATCTGAAGAGATATTTTCTCTGGGGGTGTGAGGCTGGTCCTATTGCAAAATTCTTCCTCTGCCCAGCTGTCTGAGACCAGAAGCAAAGCACAGAGCTTCCCCTGGGGCCGCTGCCTGGAGCAGAGACAGGAACACAGTCTGCGGCTGTAGAAGCTGAAACACTGAGTGGGATACTGCACCGAGGAGTAGCCGGGTGGTGTCACTGGCTCTTCATCCCCGTGTGTGCACCGTGTAGACACATCCCCGCTGTGTGCTCGTCTCCTTCAGAAGAGAAGCCTGCCCCATGGACTGGGGAGTGGAGGGGCACCCGTGGCTGCCTGGACCACACGCACAGTCATCCCTTTCACTTATTCCCCAGAAAATTGGCTCTGCCATTTGCATCCAGATGTGGTTGAGCTGGAATGTGAGGTGGTGCTTTTGCTTGCAGCTGGATCTGGAGAGCTGTTCTCGTTGAGGCCATGAGGCTGGTCCTATTGTGAAACTCCTTTGGGTCGGCATAGCCAAATCTGAGATGTTGATCCTTCACAGGCATTCCATATCACCCAGCACATCTTGGGCACTGCTTCAGGGGAAGATGGCTCTGCTCAAACAGGCCCTAGGACTGCAGCCGGTAGCGTAGGCAGCTCTTGCCCTCAGGAACCGAGATGGGAGAAGAAAGGGCCCTCCATCAAGTGAAAGCCATGATTTGTCTTTTAATGTCCAGGCATTAGTGCCCTTCCTACTTATTAGAGGAGTAGCACCAGTGGGTATTCAAGGGCTGATATTCCCTCAGAGCTGGTAATCATCCCAGAAGAGCTTGTGTAAGACCTGCCTACACTGCTGTCTAAAGCCAACCCTTGTAACTCCAGGGCAGGGATAACAACATAAGAGATGGTGGATGCTGGTTGATGGTGGAGCTGTGCTGGATTCGGCAGAAGTGTAAAGGGGTGAGCAGGCAGTAGCAGGGACACCTTTAGTTCTGCCTGAGTCGCAGAAATGCTGTGATCTGTGGGATTGAGGCCAGTTAGCAGGGGCAGAGGCAGTGCTCTAGCCCTCCTGCCAACTGCCACTTGCATTGCTCACATCCTGCACTTTTACTGGATTCTTCTTTTTTATGCCTTTTTTAATGAAGTTCCTAGAACTGTATGGCAGTCTGCCCCACCATGAAGGATTGGAGCATCAGGGCCTGGCACAGGCTGTGGTCCTGCCTAGCTGTGTGCTGGTGGCAGCAGTAGCTGCCGTGGTGCCCCCACGCTGGCAGGGACACCACCACCAAGGTGATTTTTCCTCGCCATGCAGCCAGCAAGTGCCTGGAGATGAGGGCAGCGGAAGGAAATCTCACAGCATCTCAGAGCCAAGAGAGCACCCCAGTGCCTGGCTTGGCTGCAGCTGGCCAGGAACAGAGGCACCTTTTTCTCTTTGGATTTGAAATTCTGCCTTATTAGGCAGAGCTGCATTGTTGCCATCTAGGTCAGGATGAGGGAACTCAGCCCAAATCTGGCAGTGGCTGCATCTTCCCTCCTCAAAGGAAAACACTTCTGGAGGAAAGGCACCATCGGAATACTTCATCTTGGATAAAACAATCAAAGAGGCTAGAGAAAAACAAACATATCGCAAGCGAAACAAACTCAGCCTGGAGTAGAGAGAGGGCCCAGGGTAAAGGCCAGACTGAAGAAAGAATGGTTTACCCCAAAATGGGAACGTGAGTCTCGTGTCCTGAATCTACTGGGAGTAAGGGGGATTATGAGATGTAGGCGCTTCTGTGGGAGAGCTTAAACTTGTGGATGTGGTGCAGAGGGCTCCAGGGGACAGGGAGAGCCTCCCCTTGCAATGCAGCTCTGGACCGGGAGGGACGATGTTCTGGAGGGACATAGGAGTGCCCGGGTGTCCTGGAGAGGAGCAGCACTCTGCAGAACTCCACTGTCTCTTCACTTGTTGGTGTTTATGTTTGGTGTTTAGGTGTCTGTGTGCCACACACCCAGCCGGAATCTAAAGCTTACAGTGAGTTCTGCTCCTGCAGACCCTTGCAACAGAAGGAGGGCAGAACAGCTGGCTCTTAAAGTAACTTTCTAAAAGCTATTTTCCAGTCTTGAAGAAAGCAAGAGACATAATCCATAGTCTGGCTTTTCTATACCATGCAGTCAGCTCCAGCAGCTCACTGATTACCTGTCAGCTTCTCCATGCTGGAAACAAAGGCTTCCCTCACGTGGGTGCCCAATCCCATGCCCATGGTGCGGAGGGAATGTCTCCACACCAGCCTTGCAAAGGAACAGCATGTGAGAAAAGGGGGCAGCGCTGTTCCCAAACCAGAGATGGAGCAGGGAGCCTTCTCTGGAGACTTAAACTTTGTTTATTCAGACAAAACTGGATTCTAGTAGCTGCAGCTGGTTTTAGGAGCAGAATGGTCAGAGCCTTTGCAGCCTCCAGCCACTGGAGCTGATTAGAAAAGGCCTCACTGTGAGTGTTCACTGCTGCTCTCCTTCTATCTCCAGGTCTGTGGTGGCCCTGGGTTCACAAATGAGCTTTCTGTCACAAGAGAGTCTTTGTCATCTTCAACTATCCAGTGTCTGCCAGTATAGGGGCAGGGAGCTTGATGTGCTGCTGGCTTTGGGAGACCAGGGGAGGGAGCTTTGTGCTCCCTCTTCTACTGATCTCTTAGCAGCTGACCAGGCAGCGCAGCCGAGCCGTGCTGCAAGCCGGACTGTACGCCCCACAGCTCCCCGGGGTGTGTGGAGAGGCTAAGCTGTGAGACAGCCCAGATGCTTCAAGCTTAGGTGGGTTGATGCAGTGTTTGGGGACACTTCTGTGTTGCAGAACCTGCTCGCCCGTTGCATCTTGTGAGACTGGGGAGAGGACAGTGGGCCAGATACAAGCTGAGTTAGAGAGGTTAAAAGTGAACGCTGTCTCTGACCCTCGCCCCCTCCGGCTGCCTTTGTTTCAGGTCCTTGGCAGCTCAGGCAAACTCTACACCTGCTACAGCTCCTGCCACTTCTGCACGTGTCCTGCTTTTGGGTTTGCTGTATTGCAGAAGAGCGAGAGCCTTCTGGTGAGTTGTCTGCCTTAACTTGGGGCAGGGACAGGGAGCCAGGGAGCAGGCTGTGCTCTGCTCCTTGAACCTGAGCAACCTGAAGCTTCCAAGGGAGCGTTGAATTGGCCACGCAGGCTGCTCCTGACCCACTGCCCAGCCTGGCCTCCCAGTCATGATATTTGGGTGGAGCTAGGCCTTATGAGGGCCGGGGGGGTGGCTTTTGTTCTTAATTATAAATTACTGTTGTTGCTTTCAAGAGATGAGTAATAAACCCTGGTGTCTTGGAACAAGGGCTACTGCCACTAATGGCACTGCCACGTGGGGTCTGGCTGATGGAGTGGTGCAGTTCACCTGGTGCCAGTGAAGAAGGGCTCGGGGAAACCAGTTGGCGTGAGGTTGTGGGGAGGGCATCAGGAGCTAATAACACTTTGCTGTGTGTCAGATCCCTGTCTCCCATTATCCTGATGGCAGAACTGACCTGGGGCAACTGAAGCGCCAGCCTGTGCCAGGGCTTGGCGTGCCAGAAGGGAGCCATGTTCCTGGGAGGACTGAGCGCTTCATTAGACCCATTCTGGCCAGGATGGATTTCTGTGGCTTCCAGAGAGAGCCCGACATTCCTGTGTTGCTCCTGCTGTTAACTTGGCTGCGCTATTATTTGCAGTGCAAACATATACTTGCTGTCTACCTCAGTCAGGCCATGGGGGCCTGCCAGGAACTCACCGTCTCTGAGGAGCAGCTCACAAGCATCTTACTGGCTGAGGAAGAGGAAGAAGGATGATGGATTTGGATCACACATGGGTGTGCTTTCTGTGTACCCTCCCAGCTGTATAGCTGGCATTTTCCGTAGCTACAAGGCTGTCAGATGTTCATTGTGGCTGGCACATTTCTTCCTGTGCTGCAGCCAATTGTGACATTAATTAGCACTGATAGATTAATTAATAAATGTGAAGAATCCACTGTTGACTTCAGTTTCATTTGTTTAGGCTATTCTTGGGATTTCTGAAGATGTTTGAACTAACCTGTAATACCGTGTGCTTGGGATGTGGGGACACAGAGACTCCAGCAGGCCTGTTAGTGATCCACTAAACCTTGTTAGCTCTGCTTGAGCTTGGACTAACCCACCACCCTGCCAGTGCCCGCAGGGCTCTGCAGAGCTGGCCTCTGCCAGAGTGACGCTGCAGCGGCTCTTTGCTGCTGGCTGCTCCGTGCAGCTCCTGATTCATCATCTCCAGCAAACCTGTACCAGGGACTAGGGCGGGCACCCCCAGCGCCTGGAGACTGATGATGGGGCTGTGCTTCTGCCGGGCTTGCTGCGGTGCAGGCTCTTTGGAAGCATCACCCTGGTTGCTGTGCTTTTTAAGTGACCCGTTCCAGACAAGCCAACCACCTGGTGCTGGCAGGCAAGGCAGAGCTGGCCACCTCAGACAGGGGGGAAAGGAGACTGTCACTCGCTCCCCGGCTCCACACACCAGCGGTGTGCTGGGAACCAGCTCCTTCCAGCCACGTGAATCCCTGCCCCTGCTCCAAGAGTGGGTTCCCCCTCAAGTACAGTGTGGCCTCATATGATACATTGTGTGAACACAACACCGCAAGAAATAATGGGGCACAGGCTGAGCCAGGTTGTGTAGGTGGTAAATTAAGCATTCTGTATGTAAATAACAGTTACTGCAAATACAAAATCTGGGCAACACGAGGAAAACATCACCCTATGTACAACAGAGCAGTGAGAGTGTGAGCTGAACAGCTACAGCTGCGCTCGCTACAGGAAGCTCCTCTGCCATTTTGACTTCACATTTTTATAGAAACCTTCAGAGCTTTTTTTGTGAGGGGGGGAGGGAGATGTCCTATTTTTATTTTGCCTTGAAATGACTTTGGCTCAGATCCACAAAGGCACTTAGATGTGCCTAAAGACCAGGGTGACTCGGGCCATAGTTTATAATGGCTCATAACCCGATGGCACAGTCATACTAAGGACACACCACAGCTGTCTACAGGAATTCTGGCTCACAACAGGCATATGAAAGGTAGCAGTGGTGGGTGCAGAGCCACAGTACAAGCTGTCACAGGCAGGCACGTGTTCTGGGACCAGCTCTCTCTGTATTGCAGCGCTGTGTTTCAGCCTGTTCCTGCTGTCCCGAGTTTGGTTCATTCTCAGCCAGCGCCAGCGGGACAGCAGAGATACATCCTGGTTTGGGAGGGTAAGTGTGGCTTGCAACCACTCTGCAACGCTGCCAGACCTGCAGGTGAAACCCTGCTTGTTTCCAGCCATGATTAGCAGAGGAACACGGCCAAAGATAATACAGGAGGGAAGGAATGAAAGGAAGAGAGAGTCCAACCCTGCCCAAATGGCAGGAGGTGGCTACATGTGTTAGCTGGACTATGACCAAGGCAGATGCAGCAAAGCTGAATGGGGCTGTTAAAGGAGAAACACTTGGGACAGTCACTTCAGAGATTCATACTCTCCTTGGAAATGCCAGTATCTGAGATACTGAGCTGTAGCTAAGTTTGGACATTGCATCGACACCTAGAAACTTATTTGGAGCTTACTGATGATTGACCCAGGTTTGGGTCTGGCTCCTCTGGCTGAGCTGCTACACGCACGGCAGCAAAACCCATCGCTCTCTGCCTGCACGGTGGGCCCGCAGTTATAGCTGCAGCTGCTGCCTGCAGGCCCCGCCAGCTGGCACAGCAGATGCTGCAGCAACAGGATTTCTCCAGAGCAGCTTTTCAGCTCATTTTATAACATATTTGTTATTACATATGGAAGAGAAATGAAACTCTTGGGGTCTTATATTACCCCCGTTCTAGTGCAATGCGGTTTAAAAAAAAAAAATAGGAAGCTAATTTTTGTGCGATTCAAGTACAATTTATCAGGGACAAACTGCTCCAAGCATCACAGTTTGTCCACTGGACCTGTTCTTCAGGAACTGGCTGTGTTTAAACCTCTTTCCCTGCCACCTGGCAAAAAAGGCCTGCTCCCCATCTCTACCTCCCGGCATGAGTTACCACTGAAAACCGTATTTAATACCCCTCCTTGCACTCCAGCTGCTCACTGGTCGCATGGTGATGCTGCTGGCATTGAGAACCCTGGAGAGACGTGGTCCCACTTCACCACGCAGGGACCTTCAGACGAGATTGCTGCTTGTGAGAGGGCCAGGATGTGACGGCAGGTCTGAGCTCGCTGAGAACAGCTCCGTCTCTGTACCGCAGCCGGCTTTGGGGCATGAAGCAGGGAGGCTGGCTGGTGGTTTTCTGACTCCCCTCCCTATTCCTCTCAGCTGCAGAATGAAACTGCCCCGCTTACTAAACCCATGCCAGAAACACCAGTTTGTTTGCAGCAGTGCACTTGCCGTCACGCCGGCTGGAGAAGTGGAGCTCAGGCTTCAGAAATTAATGCCCCGGTCTTTTTGCCTTTGTCTAGTTTTCATATCTCAGTTACACATGAAATCAGGTGCGGTAATTACTGAGCTGTGGCTGCAGAGTTATTAACTCGCAGTACTAATTAAGACTGCTCGGCTGTTGAGTGGGCTTTGTCCTGACAAAGGGCCAGGACTGCTGGCCAGCTGCAGCAGCCAGGCTGGGCACGCTGTGGGGTGAGCTTCTGCCCCAAAGAACTTGGCCAAAATCAAGTCGCAAGTCAAAGCACTCTAGTTCCTCAAGCAAATTAGCTCCCTTCCAGTCTCTTTTGCTACTGATGCGGGTCAGGATTAAAAGAAAAAATAATAAAAAATTCAAATCACTATTAGAAGAAAAGCACTCCCAGCTTCTGGGGATTACTGGGCTACAGAGGAAGCCCAGCATGACCGTTCAGGAATCAGGTGAGCTGCAGCACCCAGCTATCCCAGCCACAACCTGCACTTCTGGAAGCACTGCATGGCTGCCAGGCTTTGACTGGGGAGCAAAAACCCAGTTGTAGAGATCACGTGCCCAGGGGAGTATTTGCACTCACCTCAGTGACTCTGGATCAGACCACCTGAGACCATTAGGACACTTCTGCCTTTTGCCTCTTGATAGCTGGGAACAGATTGGAAGGAAAACCTGATACATTGGTCTGCACAACCCTGTAGACCAAAGTGGTTTAAAGGCAACACTAAAACTGCCATTCTAAAACTTCAGGCAACTCGCTTCTAAAATTTTTCTCTTTCAGTAGGTAGGGCTTCCATACTAGGGCCAAAAATAACTGGCCAGTTCTGATCTTCTCCCATCACCATGGTCATGTCCCTCAGAGCCTAGAACACAGATTCAGTTTCACACCAGCAACTGGGCTAAGAAAGACTTTTTCCCATCGGAGAATACTAACTGCATCAAACAATTGATGGAATAATTAGGGTATTACCAAAGTGCTAAGTATGGACTTAAAGAACAACTCAAAAACAGATACAAAATTATTACTCCTAAATGAACCAAAAGATTAAAAAATAATAATAATAATAATTAAAATAAAGATCCTAGGACTTGACATGAGCAGCACAATCGGGGAAACACCCCCAGCAGGTGGGTCTTCCACAGTCAACGTCTGACCTGGAAAGGGAAAACAATATGATCACCAGCACTCCCACAACCTGGGGTTACAGTGGGGGGTGAGCTGCACCCAGTCTCCCCAGTCAGGTTACTCCTCTAAGAGGCACTCGCTATGTTAATTACAAACATTAACAAAAAGAAATAAAATACAGCTGTGTAACTGCATAGTGGTCATCTCTGAGCACTCCTCTCGGAGGTCATGTAGGCACAGGGAAGGGCAGTGTCCAGGACAGGCTGCAGGACGTGCAAGGTCATATGGTCACGGAAGCCACTGGAGAGTTCATGGTGGTGACCGTCAGGTGCTGGTTGTTGTCAGTGGTGCACTTGGGGAAATTGTCTGTCTTACAGAGGATTTTGGAAATGATCTTGCGGAAGGTGTAGCGGAAGTCTCTGATCCTGTAGGCATAGATGATGGGATTGATGACAGAGTTGGCATGGGAGAGGATGATGGCCATATACATCACCCACTCAGGCTTGGATTTGGAGAACTCCTCATGGAAGTGAGTGATGCAGTTCAAGATATGTAGGGGCAGCCAACAGAAGGCAAAAAGTCCTACAATGATGGCCAGAGACTTGGCTGCATGGACCTCTTTCTGCAGTGTGGTCCTGGAGTTGCCCATCAGTTCGATCTGATGCAACTGTTTGCAGGCGACCATGAATATCTTAATGTAGATTCCCAGCATGATAACGAGTGGAAGCAGCACGCAGCCAAAGAAGTTGAAGTACACCATGTAGCTCATCGTCACCACATTCTCAAAGAGGCACGAGATGAAGCAGCCATGGTTCTGTGTCTCAGTGGCAACCCCTGTCTTGGTGGTGTTGGAACAAGCGCTCATGGCTTTATTCCAGCCCATTAGAGGAGTGAGTCCAATTCCAAAGGACAGGAGCCACAGCACAGCGATGAGTCCTCTTGCCCGCTTGCCAGTCACCAGGCTATTATACCTACAGCATCAAGAACAAAACCAAGAGAGACCCATTAAATAAATAAGCGCTCATGACTTCCCTGCAGTTCAAGTCATCAGCATTTTTGGCTCATGCCACAAAAGCCACACCCACGCAAGAACCTCACCTCTGTGATCACCGGAGGGGTAAAAAATCTCACCTGTGCTCCACGCCTACGCAAAGTGATTTGGGGAGGTGACTCACTTGCTATTCCTGAGAGGTGCCAAGCACCACCCCTGCCTGCAGACATCCTTCAGTAGGAGGTGAGGACTCGGAGTCTTAAAAAAGGCCTTACTGTTGCATGATCCTAAACCACCAACTACAAGGAGGGCAATAACAGGGGGAAGGGCTCACTCTGTAACCACCAACTTAACTCTCTTGCTCTAAGCATCCACTCCTGGGCACGCCAGGGCATGCTACTGGGCTACATGAACTTATGGGCTGACCTATTGCAGCTGAGACAATGTGGGTGCTCAGTTCTAGGCTGTAATGGGTACTTAAAGACCTAACCAGCATCACCACACACTTACAGCCTTTACACCACAGCCAGCTTACTTCAGCTGGGGCTGCTCTTATGTCTGCAGCAGTGCTGGCTCTCACTGGAGCCTGCAGCAGTGCTGTAACGTGATGTCCCTTCCCATTCCCCTTCCCACCCTCACACACACGTGTGTGGAAACCAGGAATCCTACCAGCTTCCTAAACAGTGGATTCCTAGCTCACACACACCAGACTGCAGCCCACGCAAGCTTGTTGTGGCTGGATAACAGATGATACCCTGAAAGACTTTCCTGAGCCAACATCTGAAAGGAACTGCTGCTGCTGAGTTTCTTAGAAGAGTTACAAATTAAAGTTTGTGTCTCCATTCAGTCTCACAACCAGGTGTGGAGCTGGGGACACTGAGCACTTCTTGTCCCATTTTACATCCCTGTTTTGTACATCTTTCATCAGTAGTTCTGATGGGAGCAGCTTTGCCCAGCTCCTATGGCTCCTGTTGGCCTCCTGTGTTCATGTGTGTGATGTGCCAGTTCTACAGGACACACACCATTGAGATGTCCTGAAGCCACACACACACTCAGACCTGCAGCTGCTGAAGCCATCAGTGGGGTTAAACCACAGACCCATGAGTAGCTGCTGCTGTCAAATGATGCTTGGCCTCTGCTGACTCACCAAAACTGGTCATAAAGATCCAGTAAACATCTTCCTTGGGCACCTGCTACTCTCACATTCTTACAGAGAAGCTCCATGGTGGCCCAGGGACAAGCTGATGCAGTGCTGAGGGGTGCAGAGCCCATAGGCTGCCCCACACCTTTCCCAACCCCATGGACCAGGTGCCTTCACAGGCAAGAAAACAAAGGTTGTAGGTGATGCTCAGATACACAAACAGGGCTGGAACCTAAGGCAGCAAAACTGAAGCCGGTTTGGGTGGAAGCAGAACGCATGCCAACATCAAAGCATCAGTCGGATGGTTCTTTGGAGATACAAAGAACCTGGGACTGCCAGAAAGACAACGTGAGAAACCCATTACTATCCTCTCCACAGCCAATTAGCATCTGCTGGCTGACACACGTCCCCCCTCTTCCCACACCCTTCTCTCAGCGCTTGTTTACTCTGGCTTGGCTGCCCTGCTCCTCCTTTCCTAAGAACGTTTGTTCTGATTTTCTTCCGGCCCGTGAGGCAGGGGAGGGTTTTATTCCCACAGCCCCGCAGCTGTGCCTGTGAATCACGCCGCGGTCGCCTCGCTGCGAGCCCTGTGTCCCACTCCTCCTGCAAGCTACAAAGACAGGAGGGTAAGAGGTGGGTTTGTCAGCATGAACTGAGGAAAAGAGGGACTGGGGGGGAGTCCTCAGCTCCCTCCGCTTGGCTGCTGTGGAGTGGGACTCGTTTTGGCCATGGCCAGTGCTGGCTGGGAAGATGCGGGAGCAGAAGCCACGCTTAGGCACTGCTGGTCTGTGAACACCCTCCAAGGGCAGGTCCAGCCACTGAAGGGTTCTTTCTCCTGCACTTTTCTTTCATTATTACCAAGTCTTGCTGCTTCAGAAGGTGAGAAATTATCAGATGGGGCATCAGTGAGACCAAGCCCATTGCTTTCAAAACCCCATGTTAAGTTTTCAGGAGCCAGAACTGGTCTGGGGTTTTGAGACCTGAAAAAGTTAAGATTTGATTCCGAGCAAGTTCCCAGAAATCTAATCTCTTGGCAAGGTCTGGGTTTCAAGCTACAATGTTGGCCAAGCTTAGTCAGTGCTGTAGGAGAACCAAAAGCTGCTGCTGACCTACAGCTCTGCACATGGGAAGAGAAAACCATGGCTCCTTGGCTTGTGCTATTCACAGTATCACTGCAGTCACTCCCCTGCTGCCTCAGCCCTGTCACATCCCCAAAATACGGTAGTGAGACTGGAAAATGCAAAGGGGACCATTGCTCAGAAAGAGAAACGCAAAGGTCAAGAGTTTTGTGTGCCGGGCTCAGGCTGTGTGCAGGAACACAAGGAAAAGCCGCTGCGGCTCAGCGTGCTGTGCCGAGGCCGGTGTGCACCATGCTGGGCTGGTGACATTTGGTGCTGCCTCTCCCTGAATACACATGACCCCAAATAAGGCTTCTTCTGCTCTTCTGCTGGACTCTTTTGCAAAGATAAGGCTCAGCTGGAAGGTTTACAAACCCAGTTAAGAAGTCACTTAATTTTCCAGTAGCTGTAGTGGTGGGCTGTTTATTTGCTTGCTCTTCCCAGCACACACAGCCGAGCTGCAGCCAGGATCATGGGGAAGCGGGGCCCCTTCTGCAGGATGGAGATGGCAAAATGTGCTGAGCTCGGGGCCTGCAAGAGCCCGAGCTGAGCAGGGGAGAGGGCTGCAGGCCCCTCAGTGTGGGGAGGAGGTGGAGACAGTTACACGGAGTGAACACTGAACTCCTTAGATTGGCTCTTTCTTGTCGCAGGAACATTGCAAATGCCTCCCAGAATCCCTCCAGTCACTTGATCACAGGCAACAATGACAATCAGCTCCTGGGACTACAGAGAAGGGTCACAGCTGGTGGCTGTGCTACCGGCCAGAAGAGGCCACAGCAAAACTGGGAGTAGTTTGATGTTCCAAAATCCTTCACTAATGACATCATTATTACCTTAATACACTTATTTGGTGGGACACTGCCTGTATTGCCATTAATGGGAGTTAAGCACATGCTTAAAATAAAAAAGTGTGGACTGTGACCAGATCAAGGTACAAAGAGACAACTCTCAGCTCTGCCTGAGAAGACTCAGCCAGGTCTGCAGGATGCCATGTGACAGATCAACCCCCATCATAACCCAGCATCAGCAGAAGCAGGCAGGGGCTGTGAGACAGCTGAGCTGGGACCCAGCTCCTCCCTAAGTGCTATGAAACATGATCAGACAGTGAGGAACCAACAGCTCTTCGCAGCTCTGAATGCTCCAGCAAACCCCTCCTTCATTCTCTTTTATGCTTAATATTATTAGGCAAAAAACTATTAGAGTAAATTTACTCACCTAAGTCTGCTCAATTAACGTATGACAAATATTGAACCTCCTCTATGTTTCTGCCCAGAGGCATCAAACGCTGCTTTAATGTAAATAACAGCTGAATATTTTTAAATGATTTATTGAGATTAAATAACCTGGCAATGCATTAGTTCCTTTTATATCACCAGGCAAAGTCTTTTTACTGGCATAATATCATCAAGCAGCTAATTATGTCAGCTCCCACCCAGTACCCCCGCAGTGGACACGCTGCAGAAGCCCTGATGCCATCCCCACGGCTCTGTAATCACTGTGCTGGCACCAGTACAGACCAGTGGCTGATGCTTCAGCCAGGGCACGGCACAGCTCTGCCCAACCACCAGGCTGTGGAGCAAACAACTGCTCTGCCACCAAGGCTGGAGATGTCCCCCGATCTGGAGCTGGTGTCCTGCACGCAGCAGACATCACTGTCACCTCTGGCCCCTCCACTTCAGTGATGGCTTAGCAAGGTCCACAGTTCCCTGGAAGAGCTTCAAGGCAACCACCAAAGCCACAGAGTCACACACGAGTGCAGGGTGCTGGAAGGCTCTCTGCATTCTCCAGGCGCTGTGCCTCTGGTTGGTAGCATGGTTAGGGTTTGTTGTTGTTCTTTTTTTTTCCCCAGCAGGTCTCATTGCATTTCCACTCCTATTTTCTGGAGCTGGATCCCAACCAAGCCACTCAGGCAGGCATTGCAAGGCACGGCTGGAGCAGAGTGGGCTGCACTGCCAGCCTGCAGCCGGCCCAGCCTCTCCCCTGCAGCACTTTGGCTCCTGACTGGCAGGAACTGAGTCATGTCCTGCAAGTACCTGGCATCTCCCCACCAGCCCCTGCGGTGACCCCGTGGAGATCACCCAAGTGGAGGCATTTCTGCCCCTGAGTTTCCATCAAACGAGGAGTGTTCAGCAGCAGCCAAGGCTTAATTCATCATTTGGGGTGATTAGAGGTGGGACAGAAGGCAGCAGCAGCCTGGAGTCTGGAAGGGGACTGTTATTCCCACATTATTTATCCTCAGAGAGCAGGAACTGAGGAGGATCCCCCCGCTGTCCCCAAACAACCCAGAAGGATGAAAAGGTCAAAACATTGTGGTGCCACATGCACGCCCTCCTGGTGCTCAGTGGAGTCTGATGGTGGCCCTGACCATGACGCTGGCCTGGGCCCTGGCTGATAAATTACTGAGTAAATAAACCTGAGGTTAGCAAAGAGCTGAGCCAATAGCAAATAGTTTGTTTTACTGAACATCTGAGATGTATTGCTGAACAGAAGGGTGATCTGCAGGCTGAGAAACTACGTCAGCACTTGCCACCATGTTGGCCATCAGTGCTGTGGTGCAAGGTCAGCGTTTGACCACACAGCCCTTTTCCTGCCCAAGGGCAGGCAGGCAGGAGGTGACGCTTTGGCTGTCACCTGCAGAGTGGCACATTACATTTTCCTTCACCATGGCAGTTCCCAGTCATTCCCAATCCCTCTGATACTGGGCTACTCTTGGAGACAGAAAAATGAGCTCCACCATCTCTAAAGACCTGCAGCTGGTACCTGGCAAATCTATCCCTTCAGCCATCTGCAATGGGATGTCCACCTGCCCAGGCTTTATTGCTGTCCCCTGGATTGCTGGATGCCGAGTAAAATCCCTGAGCCTGGCTGAGATTCAGCCTCTGGCAACATCAAGATGTTAGAAGAAATCCACCCTCCTCCGTCAGGCTTCATCTCACCAGCAGCCCTCAAAGGGCTGCAGGGCCTGCAGTCCATGTGTCCATTGGCAGAGCTGCAGTTCAGCAGCAGTGACACCAGAGTCCCCGCACCCCAGCCTGAAGGGAGGGTGCTGATGGATCAGCCTTCACCGAGCAATTTCAGGGCTTCAACTCCAAACTCCCGAGTATCTCTTGCTGACTGAGATCAGCGGGGAGCCACAGGAATGATGTGATGGCTTTGCAAGGGGCACTGCAGCCGGCTCGGGTCCTCTCTGCACTCTGGACACCCTGAGCTGCAGAGGGAGCCCTGGGCACTGGTGCTCCCAGTGCGCTCCCCACATCCCTCCC
>JANHFX010022444.1:0-13745 GCA_027560015.1 Chloroceryle amazona | reverse complement strand
ATAAGGAAATACAAACGTTGAGCTTATTGTATCACGCCCGGCATACAGAATTTTTGGTGGTTAAGGTTGGAGGTATTTTTAAGGATATACTTTTTTTTTTCCAAGGGAACCTTTTATTTTAAGGAAAAAGGGGGTGTCTCTCATGTGAAGCTCGTCAAAATTTTGACGGTTCTTTATTCTATTTACACACGTTTGTATTTTATGTTTGTATCATGCAAGATAAAACACCTAGGTGAAGTACTACTATTTTTCACTTTAGCATGGGTATTTTCTTTTTCTCGGTTCCATTTTGGTGAAATAGCACCAATTCCTGGTTTTGGACACTTTTACAATGGCACCTGGTCTTCCCTGGGAGTTACTAGGTTGTGGAGAAGTTGATTCATGTGTACCACCATCTAGGATCTGGATATCTGTGGCATTGCAGGGCTCAGAACTAGTTTAACATCAGAGGAAAGATTTGGATGCCTTTTCAGCCTATGCAGAACTCTTTTCATTGCTCAATTTTTGTTAACTTCTGAAAATAAAGCCACCTGTGATTGTTAAAACTGGTGTGGATCCTCAGGAGGATGCAAAGGAGGGAATGCTGATGCAGGCAGCTATGGGCATTTTGACCACAGTACTGGTTTTGCTTTCTTTATCAAGTGATGTGGTGTCACAAATGCTGATGTTTTCAAGAGTGTTCTTTAATAAAGGTGAGAGCAGGAAGGAGAAATGCTAATGTGAATACAGTTTGTTTCATCAACTTTAATTGGACTTATAAAGGTCACTTGTTTTTTTTTCAGTTATGATTTTTCTGAGGTCTTCCAATTGGGGCTAAGAAGAAACAAAGCCCTTATTTCCTTTTCAAGGTAGTTTTAGTGGAAATAATCTGAGAGCTCCCCTGCCTTTCTTATGTTAGGTAGCTTTCCAGGATGAAGAGGGAAAACCAGCAGACTCTGCTAAGTATCTTCTTGAACTTTGACATGAGTGTAATGTTATATATAGTTCTTAGTTTGGATGGAGGATTTTTGAAATGAGGAGAAATCTGGTGGCATTGCAGTCTGTCAGGTAGGACAAATCACCTTAAAATTGTAATAAGTGTGCGCTATAACTCTAATTTTTTAATTCTGCTTCTAGATCCTCAATCATTTTACCTAAGTTTAAGTGATGAAAACAGATGCTAAAGAAAAAAAATCACCTCTGAATGTTTGGCATTCATATTTGTGTGAAAGAATCCAATATGTTCCAAGAAAACGCATCAGCCAATTGTTTACATGTAACAACATTCACTGAAGATGGTGCTTACCAAAAAAGAGGCCATAGTGCAAGAATCCTCAGCCCAGAAGAAGCTGAGAAACTGGCAAAAGATCAGGTTTTGGTGTCTGACTTCAAACAACTAAAACTGGAGAGAGAGGCACAGAAGAACTGGGATCTATTTTACAAAAGAAACAGCACCAACTTCTTCAAAGACAGGCATTGGACAACCAGAGAGTTTCAAGAGTTAAAAGCCTGTCGGGAGGTGAGATCTACACAATTGCCTGAAAAAGATGGGATTAGTTGTTGCCATATGGTTTAATAATACCTATAACAAAACCATTAGGGTAAGAGGTGTCACACGTTAAGTTTGCAGTGCCCTGTGTCATTTTGCTTAATATCAAAGACACCTCCCCAGAATCAGATGCATTTATTTGATTTCAGTTTCTAATTGACCTGTACTGGATACTAAGAATGAAATCTGGAATATTTGTTTTGTGTCCGAAATAGACAACTTGTCTCTCTGATGTGACATTTTAAGATGCAAGTTGGTGCACTTCAAAATGCTACCTTAAAGAAAAGCATCCAGAGATACAGGCTAATTGCAAAACATCAGTAAGGGGAATAGCCAGATGCATCTGTTGTTCGTTATAGCTGAATGCAATGTAAGATAGAAATGGTACAACAAACTGTTGATTACTTAAGTTGTAGATGATTAGAATATAAATATATTCTAAAAAGACTTGTTATTTTACAGAAATTAAGATTTCTGTTCTGTAGTGTCAGATTATGCCTATTTTAGTTTTTGAATTAATGGTAATTAAAATTGATTATAGTTTTTAAAATGCTGATTGAATAGTTTCTCTGCTTAAATCATGAGAAAACCAAAAATGATATGCTTTATCTTGGATTTCTTCCTCCCCAGTTTGCAGATCAGAAACTGACCATTCTGGAAGCAGGCTGTGGGGTTGGGAACTGCTTGTTTCCACTCTTAGAAGAAGATCCACATATTTTTGCATATGCCTGTGATTTCTCTCCTAGAGCTGTTGAGTATGTGAAGGTTGGTCTGATATTTGGATCTTCTTTTAGTATCTTTAGTATTTTTGTAAAAAGGGTAGAACAACTTTTGCCAAAAAAATGGAGATGGATTCATTTCAGTGGAGCTCCTACGCAAGAAGCCAAATCATTGCTCAAGACCTTGTTATTAGTATCAAATTACAGTATTTTGGTAATATATCTGTATTACTTGAATGGTTTGGGAAGACTCTTTTTGGGGAGCACTACTACATCTCTGCTGGCTGTGCAGTACAAGCAAAATTTGTTTGCCTTGGAAGTTTGCCCTTAATATTGGTGGAAGGAGAACCTTGAAAACAGGGTTATAGAAAGCACTGTTAAGGAAATTTGTAGCCTGATAAGAAATAGATATGTTTATACTTACAGGTAGGTGGTACTGTAGTCCAAGGTTAAGTTTTCCAGCAAGGCTGGTGGGGGCTTTGGGGTTTAAAAGTCTCCTGGTAAAAAAAATCTATGTATCTGTTACTTGAAAGCATTCTGTTGTGGCACATGTGTGACAGAGAGCCACAAGACACAGCCCGCTTCATGGGAAAGATGGGAAGAAACACGTGGCAAACAGGAGCCCCCTGGCTACTGCAAGATGAGTTTTGGCTGAGTGTGTACCCAGGTTTTGGAACAGCCCAGCTGCAGGTTATGTGACACAAGCCCCAACTGTCTACACCCTGCTTGTATCTCAAGAGCTGTACTTTGATCACCTTCTAATACACAATTTATTTTAATAATACTTCTGTATTTTTACAATGTAGAAGCAGTGGTAGAACAGAAATGGTATGTTTCCTGAGCTTTCTTAATGCATTTTCTTCCTCAAACTCCTGAGAACAGCCTGATCTAGTAGTTTCACTACTGTAGTATGCAGCAAAGAGTTTCTGATAGCTACAGTCACCTCTTGGAAGTTAATATTATTTTTCCACCATGTTTTGTGTCACTCTATTGATGAATTTCACAATGTTTTACTTTTTTTTTTTTTAGTAACAAATGCTACTAGTTTTCAGTGAAAACATACTCTCATTTCCCTAGAAAAATGCCTTGTACAGTGCTGAAAGATGCCAAGTGTTCCAGTGTGATCTTACCAAAGATGACCTTCTAGAAAACATACCAGCAGATTCTGTGGATGTTGTCACACTTATATTTGTGCTTTCTGCCATTCATCCTGATAAAATGCGTCTTGTCTTGAAGAACATTTATAAGGTGAACCCAGCTGATTTTACAGCCTTTAAAGTACTTTCCTGCTTTTTAGTTTGAAAATACACACAAACACACACCCCCCAAGAAAATAACGCTTCTTGTAGTGGTGATCTTCAACTCTATACTCAATTAATATATTGAGCTAGTTCATGAGTAGGGGACTAGAATATATTTTACAATGAATTGGTATGATGAGGTTGTTTGGATTCTGGCCTAATGCCTGCATCAACAAAACAAAAATGTGTTTTGAAGCTGTAGCTTGAGCTCTTAGCTTGTATGCTACAAATAATGTTTATGGATTACAGAAACATCTGTGTTAATAAGGCACAAATGGCAGTGAGCCAGAATAGCCTTCCAGAAGATACAGTGAGTTGCAGTTAGGATGTTATTGTTATTATTAAACACACTTGATCCATGGTGATGTAGAAGTGGGGTGTTCAGAGATCAGCATTAATCTAGAGAGACTCATGGCCCTGGGCTGCCTTTGTTAGCTGATAGAGTAGGACAGGCCCATCCGGAGGGTGGTTTAAACAGTCTGAATTGGGATTGTTCTGAATTTCCCTGGGATGCTGTATATTGACTGCAGAGGGAAATAGTCAATGTGGGGTTTATTTATGCATATATGTGTATTTGGGGTTTATATTATCGGCTATCCTGGTGGTTTAACGAGTAGCTTGAAAAGGGAATGTTAGATTTTTTTGGGGGTCTATCTCCAGCTGTTTTCCTATGTCAGGATTGGTTCTTAGCTTGTGCACATGAAAAGGATAATTATTATTTTCTATGTGGAGATGCCTGTCTCATTTAACTCACTGATAGGTTTCTGCACAGATTTGCAAGTGGCAAGTACTCCTTTTCTCCTCTAAAACTACAGATCATATGTGATGAGGGAGGAAAGTTGCATGCATCAAATGTCTGAAGTCAATGTGGCCAATGACCATGTATTTCATAGAATTGTCACAGTTGGAAAAGACCTCTAAGATAACTGTGTCTATAAACTCTTAATGGCTTTATTTCTTTACCAGAGAGCAATTAAAAAACCCTTGAGGTTGTTCCTTTTTTATGTCATCTTACATTGCAACATTTTTATTTCTTGCATGAAAAAAAAAAAGTCATGGTACTCTACACTTACCGTTAATCATTAAGCAAATCAGCTGCTAGACTGTATACTGCCCAACAAAGAAAATGCCCTATTAGGACTTATTTTTATTGCTAAACAGTACATTTCCTGATTTCCTCTGTATTTGAAGAGTGTTGCTTTAGAAAGTTTATTTTGCCAATCAGCACCCAGATGGGTATTTTATAATTATTTGTAGTCTGCTGTTCATGGGGAAGCACTTTCAAGACAGGGAAATCCATTTGATATTCAACTCTTTTAATTCATTCCCTATGCAACAAATATTGATCACTTCTGTATCAAATGTGTTAGGATACCTTGTCTTACTTAAATGTGTATGTATTTACAAATAAATATATATAGCTTAATCCATTTACCTTATTAAAGCATGTATGTGTTATGTGACAGGTATTAAAACCAGGCAAGTGTGTCTTGTTCAGAGACTATGGACTGCATGACCATGCAATGCTCAGGTTTAAACCTGGCAGCAAACTTGGAGAGAACTTTTATGTTAGACAAGATGGGACAAGGTCCTATTTTTTTACTGAAGGTAAGACATTCTGTAGAGTGCTTTCTTTTCTACGAATCTTCTCTTTAAAAGTGCTTCAGGGATTTGCCAGCATGCCTGTGGAGGTTTTGTTTTATACAGATGAACTGTTAAATCATGGTGTATTTCATGGGACATCCTTTGTAGGAGGAAGAGGGTATTTAGACCAGGAGGGCTTTTTGGACCACTTTCTTGTTTACAAGCTTCTTGTGTGTGCTATAATGTATCAAGAGTAGCAGTTTCTGAATTTGCTGAATTTCATACAGATTTGTTATCTAAGGGAAGACAACCAATGTTCAGTAACAGAATTTATCATCTTCATGAAGCAACTTGGAAGTTATCTTGGCATTCGTTTTGCAATGTTATTCCTGGTCTGCAAGATGAGGTCTACTGCAGAAGTCAGTGACTTCTAAAGAAGAATTGTGCCTAGAGTGATGACAAGTTTGTACACCAACCCTGCTGAGATAGTGCTGGCTAGCTGTGGTCACTAGGTCAATTTTTATTTTTTTATTCCTAATAAAGGTGACACAAAAAAAAACAAACAAAAACATTTCCATGTGATTCGGTACTTAAACAGTTTTTCCTTCAGTGCTTCTAATGCTTTAGGAAGGCAATGCACTTTACTGGTGGGGAATCTGAAGCACGGAGACATGAAGGAATTGACTTAGACTCTCACAGGGAGTTGGGATTATAGCTCTTTTTCTAACTCCCAATTCCTCGCGATAAACTTCAGTGACTCGTTACTTCCCCCTATCAGCTATAGGGCATTGTGTAATAAGAGCTGTGTGTTTATCTCTGTGGGGCTCTTTGTTATTAGTCTGCTGCAAAATGCAGCCATTAAAGAGACCGATTTAGAGACAAATAAATGTTATTCATATTTTATGACATAACTTATTACCTAATTGCTCCTGATCTATAAAAACCATTAATCTTGTCTGAACTCTCCCTATTCTTTATAGGACAATGATGAATTCTAAGATAATGCAGGCTGTGCTACCACTTCACTGAGGCATTTCTACAACTGTCATTTGTTGAATGATTTGTAGTTTTGTTTAAACAATCAGCTCTTCCGAAGAAAATGGATGCTGAAGGGAAAAAATAAGAGACTGACCTAGTTGTGGAATTTTAAATCCCATTTTTACTGTGTGTTAGAGTTGTTTCTGAATGAGAAATTCCTTGTTAGTATGCATGTTTGCTTTTGGGGGAAGAATTGAGATGGGAAGGAAGAAGAGGGAGGACAGAGAGGAGAGAGAATTTATTTTGTATTGCTCGTGTTAGCAATTGTTTTGCCTTGGGATGGTCTGTGACTGTCTCATGGACTACTTCTGCTCCCATTTTAAATCCTGAGCTCATTTGTCTTGCTAATTTTCATACAAATATTGTTTAATGCTCGAAAATTCTTTTGTTACTAGAAACATGACTCCCATTGTTTCATCTCGGTTTGTAACCTGTGCTATTTTTCATTTGTTTGACACTCACCGGTAGATCAAATAATTGCTGCATGGGATGATTTGAATGATGCTTATTTAGAACGTCTGGCCTCAGATAACAACACTGAGCTTCTTCCACAAAAAAAAGAAAAAAACAAAAATCCATTCTTTCACCATTTGAGAGAGTATTAAATTTTGTGGAGGAATGCATGGTTGTATAATTCTGCATTATGAAATATGTGCAAATTCCTCACAATGAGACTTTAGCCCTCAGCACACCACCTCTGCTAGTGCTGGTGCTGCTGTAACCACAGGATCAGCTCATTCATTGAGCTGATCCCCCGTGAGCAGTTAAAGAAACAGCATGTCTTTGTCTTTCATCAAGTAGCAGAGGTTTAGAATGGCTTACATTTATTGTGAAATTGCTGCCTGACTGAAAGAAACAAGGTGCAGGAAAGGAAAAGTGATTATTTTTAATTAATGTGACAAATTGAAAGCATGAGCATCCCTCTCTGCTGCATGGGTCACCTGGTTTGTGAGGTACGTCTGCCTTCCCTAAGGGAGATATGCTTTGAGTAAGATTCTGGAAAATACTTTTAGTTTGACTTAGTAGAGGCTTGGTACCACCATATCCACTTGGCCATTTTGTCCATTTTTCTCTTGAGCAATGGCATGTGAATGTCTGGTAGCATAGGGTGTATTCTTCCTCAGGCATGTGTCTGTGAGGCTGGATGGCCTCTGAAAGATTCAAAATCAGTCATGTATTCAGCTAGTGAAGGCCAGCTGCACAAAGTGCAAATGCACTGGCATCAGTCACAAGGAGAATGACAAGGCTCAAGAAGAATAAGCTATGTGGCTAGTTTTGGAGACTAAACTGAGTAACTAGCTCAAGCCCTGGTTGTGCAAGCTGTTTTGCTTAGGTTGGTGTTCCGAAAGGAGATCTGTGTTGATTTTTATTCAGCAGTCTGCCTGCAAAGAACAGCTTGAAATCTGAAGGCCTGAGTGATTTTTCCATGCTGTAACACAGAAGAACATAGGCATATGTTAATGCTGAGTAGTGTTTTAAAAATAGCTTAAACATAATTTTTTTTTTTTTAATTCTCTTCCAGAGTTCTTGTCTCAGCTTTTCAAGGCTGAGGGATATGAGCAAGTGGTCAATGAATATGTGCAGCGAGAAACTGTGAACAGGAAAGAAGATTTGTGTGTTCCAAGAGTTTTTCTTCAAAGCAAATTTCGAAAGCCTTTCAGTAAGACACAAGTTCTTGCTGATTAGCAGCAGCATTGCTTGTTTGAAAAAGAACCTAGCATGTAGTTTTTCCTTGTGTGTGCTCATCTTTGTGGTAAACCAAGAATTACTGCATCAAGTACCTCTTGCTGATTGTCATTCTCGGATACGAAATATGAATGCTATTTCCTGATCAAATTTAAGATGGTTTAGTGATGCAGGCAACCTGCTGAGTATCTGTATTCCTGCTTCTAAAGTGAATCCTGTGCAGCACTGTTGGAGGATCAGGTAAAGCAGACTAAGTATGGTTAATTTTAAGCATTGGTTATCATAATAATTATTTCCTTGTTTATTAAAAGTATCTTTTTTTAAATAAGTATTCTGTGTTTCTTATCACTTACGGGTTTTGTGGCCTGTTAAAGTTACAGTATTTCATCTGCTTGTAGAACTTCTGAGTATAATTTCTCAGGTATGGGAATGAAACAGACTCTGAGTGGTATAATGTAACCTGCTTTGGTATTTTAATAATGGTATTTTTTTAATGTGCTCAGAATTTATATCTAAACAAATGTTTATATTCTAAATGAGATCCTTATTTATCTGATTTTATGCTTGAGGAAAATTGTTAGAGGACCAGGTTGTCTTTATCCCTGCTTACTTTCAGACACTTTTAGGTTAATGAGCAGAAATAGTTGGGGTTTTGCAAGTCAGTTTCCCATTTGGACCTGAAATCAGGGAGGCAGAAGAACTTGGTTTTTATATTGAATGTAGTCAGCTGCTGCTTTTCTGAGTAGAGGTCTTAATTCTTTTCCCATTGCTCTCAGGAAAGTTGTTGGTCTTTGCTGTTCCTACCACTAAAAGCCCCTGTATTGATGCTGTGGTTCATAGCCTGCCACAGACTTAACTGCCTGAAGGAAATTCATCCTTTCTGTTCCGCAGCCCTGGTGCTTTACACTGTAAAACCTCTCCATTGATTTTGGGTGCTCTCAAAAACACGTCTGGATCTTTAACCTGCGATTTGAACAGCTTCTCTGCAGCAAAGGAGCTCGGAAGCGTCTGGTGACTTGTGCAATGCGCTGTGCTGATCACTCGTAATGTACACAAGTTGCACAAGGGAAATTCTAGTGAAATACTAAGATTGTATTTATTTTTTGTTTATAAGGTGTAGGTCAGGTATTGAGACAGGACTTGGAGAGGTTGTGGAGCATCTGTCCTTGGAAATAGACTGGCCAAAGCCTTGAGCATCTTGTGGCTTCATTTGATGGTGGTTCCTATTCTGAGCACGGATTTAATCTCTTGCAGTATATATTAGTACGTGATCAATGGACTCAGGCTGTCATTCCAGTGGACTTGTGTGTTGCTAGATGACCTGGACATACAAGTCTGATGTGGAGTGGAGGTGAATATTTCCTTCTGTTTATGACAAACTAGTCATAATATGTGATCATTTTATTTATTTTTATTACTCTTAAAGCTGTCCATGTGTGCATGGAGGGAAAGAAGTAAAAAGTTTTCCAGCATGAAGTCTAGTTTTGCAAAGTTAACCATTCAGAATGTTTTTAACAAATTGGAGCTGCCAGGGGTCTTGTTCAATTGATAGGTTTATAAATAAATTTGCAGCAAATCATTGCTTTGCATCAGAGCACCACAGCTTTTTTTGATCTGATGCCCCGAGTCCCAAAGCTGGATTTATTGTATCACCAAACTCTGGCCACAGAGGAAAAAGCAATTAAACCACACAATTCTCCTAACGACTCTTTGAGGACAGTTATTACATGACATTTCCTTTTTTTATGGAGACTGTCATCCCAGGGATTTATGCGTTGCTGACCCCTACTGCGCAACCCATTAACACTTTCTGCCATAAAGTAGTAAATGTCTAGTAACATTTACTATAAATTAAAAAAATATGTTAAAAGGGATTATAATGATAGCATTGTTCTAATCTGAGCAGTTGTCATTTTGTGGCTTCCCTCGGCAAATGTTCATCTTCAGTAAAGGTGATTTTTAGATGGGTTTGAACCTGGTAACACCAATTGCCTTGCAGGACTGGATGTTTGGTCCTTCTAGAGTATACAGCACGTAGCCTCATGCAGCATCTCCTGTCTTTGCCATGTAATTGCCAGCATATCCAAAGGCAAGTGCAGTGAATTGGGCATGCCAAAAAGGGAATATAATGTAGGCAAGTATTAAAAATATTAGTTAGAAGGTTTGAGTCAACCCCATAGACTTAGCTGCAGGCAGCCATTTACTTCATTTTTCCACTAAATTAACTATTGCCTGAACAAGAATGCACTTTTTTTTTTTTGGCTGGCTGTAACTTCAGTGTTTCTGTGCCTTTCTACATGACGAACTACTGTCACTTTTTGTGTAGCAAGCCATTAACCAGAGAGCAGCGCTTTTTTTTTTTTTTAATTTCTGATTCAGGCTTATTTCCAGTCAGACCTGGAAAATAAAGTAGCATGTATTAGTGCCCCTGCCAGAAAGGCCTTCAGTTATAGTTGTCATAAAGCAGAAGTTATTCTGAGGTAAATGGTTGGAAAGCTTTATTTGGTCTCTGTGACTTAGCTTCTGTGAACTTTAAATCATTGCAAGTTTTTGTAACTGTGGTAAAGCTGAGCCAGCTTTAAGAAATCCTTGCCTCATCCTGTGAGACACAAGAACTGATGGGGTAAATGTGGCTGTAGTAGTGCTGAGTAAAGTGAATATACTCCCCCAACCCTTCAGCCTTTCTGAATTCATATATGCTCACCAGAGGTAACACATACCAAGGATACCTGTACCTAGTCTCCTTCCCTGAGGAACTGCCCTCAGGGAGATGTGGTAAATGGGGTAATTAGTGTCAAAAGAACTTGAAAACTACTGCACTAAATTGTGCTCACCTTGCACAAACTAGATGCTATGGTGTGATTGTAATAAATGTCTTGATTATTCTTTAAGCTGTTGTCAGTCAGTGGGGGCTGCTGAGACTGACTCAGTTGTTTGTAGAAGACCTCCTTTTGTTTGCTCTAAACTGCCCTAGCTGCTCTGGAAAGCGTAAGTAGTATGTTACCTCCTGCCATCACCCTTCTTCTGGGCAATATTTGGAATAGAAGTAAGTAGTTATTGAAGTAGTGGCATGAAGGAAGCCAGATTTTTTTATTATTATTTTTGTGTGTTGTGATTACATTTTCTGATGTTTAATAAAGTATGAGCTGTGGATAAAGCTCTTCCTGTGATTAGGAAATCCTAAATGTCACTTTCCAGTGCGGGATTCTCTGATGTCTCCCAGTGCGGGATTCTCTGATGTCTCCTACTGGAATTAGAAAGCCTATGTTAACAGATCATGTTAATGAGGCAGTGCCTTAGTGAGGACATGAGTAAGGTCTGTCTATTGGCTGATTTCATCAGATTTACAGAAATATGTCTTTTGAGTCTTCTGACATTTTGTGTCCTTTACTGTTCTGTCCTATTTGGTTGATATTGTGCAATGTGTTTGGCAACAGGCTAGACAGAAATCTGCAGATAGATTGTGCATATACTGTATACATGGGTAACTTTTCCTTCCTTAGAAATATGGGCTGCTGAGAAAAATCCGTTTGAACTTTACAGTTGTGGAATCATAGTGGGTTTTTTGTGTGGCTCCTTTGATAACTAAAGGGCTATTTCTGTGCACCTTCCAGGTACCTGAAGGTTATCGGGTTCCAAAGGCAGAATATTTAAGCAGTGGATACAACACTGTCCCCATGGCTGGTTGTGCATCATTTCTATGAGACAAAGTGCTGTAAAAGTTGGACCTGAAGTGCCAGCATCTAGAAGCATCAGCAGCCAACTGTAAAACACAGCCTTGGCCTGATAGGAGGAAACCGGTATCTGACATCTGAAAGGTCATTTATAGGCCTGACTGATGTTCTTTTGTTTTCTTGATCTTTTGTCCAGTTTATACCTCCGAATATATTGAGATTCAAATTACCAGTTAGGAAATGTTTTACTGGAAGTGTTATTTGAAAGATAGAGATATAGGTAAGATTATGTCCAAGATTCTAAGGGGGAGAAGTTTTCTGAGTTTCACAGTCCACGGGTGACAGGCAATTAAAATTTGTCCATGTCAAAGGTCACATTTTGGGAATGAAAGCCTTCAGCTTCCAAAACTAGACCAGTGTTACTGACAGAAAGGCAACATCTAATTGTGTGTGATAATAGTAATGCACGCGAGACTGGGGAGCAGAATTTTATATTGCAAAGTGTTAAGATACAGTTAGTGAAAATAGGTAAGTCTTCTTTATGGACTTTTACCTCCTGTAGTGTAGGTATGATGAATTTTTCACTGATTATTAGGAAAGTTTGTGAGCCATTTCAGACATTTGGGAGCGAACATTTGCTAGTTACACTTTCTGCAAAAACATCTGGCCCTTGGGTGCAGTAGGTTCAGGATATGGGTATGTTTGCATTCTGCATTTGTAATGTGAGTTCATTTATTAGAACAGGGGCAGATGGCAAGCTGCACTGTGGGGAGGCACACAGAAGCATTACTTGCAAGAATAAAAGCTATTAGCCAGGTAAGGTGTACCATTCTTTGTGTTTGCAATGGGGAGAGAATACTACTGCTCTGAAATCGGGGAGGACACAAGAGACTGTGTGATTCTTCCAAACAACTAGTGATTTTGTGTAGCTCTACTTAAGTGATTCTGTTTGGGAACACTAACCCTCTTTTCCAGCAAGACTGAGGTCTCATTTGTGGGAATTCAGTTGCTTTTGAAGGTCTTTGACAGAGATGTAACCAATGCATGTGTGTGGAATATAGGAAGTGAAAGATGTGGAAAGGCAGCTGTATGACTGAAGATAGAAATCCATGTTTGTTTTTCTCCCTTGACTAGTAAGAAGCTTTAAACTTTCCTGTCACTTCGTGCTTTTTCAGTGTTCCCACTCTGGGGTGTCTGTGCTGTCCAATCCTTGTTTAAGCTGGGTGATGCACCATGTCAACTCCACCTCAGGTTTCTGATGCCTGTGGTATCCAGAGAACCTAGAATTGGAATAATTGGGGGTAGCTGTAGGGAGAAGTCAGGGAACAGGCAAGTTCCTGGCCTGATTTGACACTTCCTGGAGACTTTAACATCGTATATCATTACTTTAGCTGAGATTTTATTGCTATTGATTTTTATGGTGCATGTGCTGAATATTACAAGAGGTGGAAAGAAATATGAAGTGCTGAAATGGTAGATTGTGCAGGAGAGTCTCTGAAAGCAGGGTGAGCGGAGCTCAAATGTCAAAAAGTTAGGATGTTACAGAAGTGGCAGTGCTGCTCTTTGCCTTTTATCTCCTTTTTTTTGCTGCTCTCTGCCTGGTCTCTTCTGTTTTTCCGGTCTGTTCCTGGTCAGAATGCAGCGAATCCACCTCTCACAGAGTCTGTAGGGATGTTGGAGGGTTGGTGATCCCTGTGTTTGGCGGTCTGCTGGATTTATAGTATAAACCTCATCTTCTGCTGCTGTTCTAGTGCGACCTTGTCTTCCACTGCTGTTTGAAGCCCAGGCACAGAGGAAACCTAGGATTTAAAGAGAAAAATAAAAGCTAAAACAAAGGAAGGAAAGTTTTCTAGTGTATGTTAGCAAAGTCTGTGGCTGATGTGATGTGTATTTCTTGAGTAAAGGTAACATTACGTATAGTTTGCTATGCAGTGAAAAAACAGTAGCTTCACTTACCACCAACTGTACTGTAAAATAACTTTCTTCTCTCTAGCCTGTCTCTACTTTGTAAAGCTCTTATCTGGCCTGGTTGGAGGCTTAGTCTCACGGTTTATGCATACAGAGCTCTTCTCGTGAAGTTACTTACCTGTGCAAAAGTTGGATTTTGTTTCCCTACGCTGCTGCACAGGTACTATGCGGTTCAGCCGAAAACAGTGAAGGGAACCCGGGATGCGCTGTTTCAGTGCACGAGAGGCACGGAGAGAGGGAGATTCAG